>OMLB01024001.1:18284-32034 GCA_900302555.1 Myripristis jacobus
AAAACCCAGACGTCAACAGAACTTGTAATTAACTGCCAGGAAACACATCCTCAATGCAAATGCAAAGAAAAGGAGGAAGTCAGTAAGATGGCTACAGAGAGAGAGAGAGAGAGAGAGAGAGAGAGAGAGAGAGAGAGAGAGAGAGAGAATCAGAGATGGTGCATTTAAGCCGATAGATAAACGGAAAGGAATTAATTTCCTTTTGTCCTTAAATTCAATTACAGAACTGTATGGTAGAAAATTACAAATTTGCTTCCATTTCACGGTGTGGGCTGAAACGACCAGCCACTGAGCTGTCTAACCAATTACCTCACGGCTGTAGTGGAGAGACCTTTTTGTTTCTGCCTCAGAATATGGGAGTCAAGTGATTAACAAGAGGATTAAACACCGGTCATTAAGCACAATCTACACACTTCACTTGAAAGGTGGTGCCGTTTGCCACGTGGAATCATGGACTCCAGCAACATGATGTGCTGGTTTAACTGCTGGCTCCTGCATTTTTTTTTCTAAAATTGTGCTTATCATTTAATATCCAGAATATTCTTTTTTTCACGTATGCAGAAGCTGAACATGACAATGCTTATAAACAGCTTTTCCTGAAGAACACCTGCATCACAATGCAAAACATCAGCTGAAAAACTGGGGGAATGCAAATACGCCTATTTAGATTTTCAAGGAGGAAGGAAGAAGGAAGGTGTGTGTGTTTAGCTGGACCCAGCACGTATTAATGCAAACCTCAAGCTGGTTATCATTGTGGCTCGGTTGATCATGTTTTCTAATTGGTTGAAAAGTCTGGTTTCCATTCCAGTTCTGCAGGAAATCCAAGAAAATGTATCCGACAACCTGATGTTTCTGGAATATCCCTTTCAAACTTATAGCAAATACTGGGAATTCAAGATCAGCAAAAACCCTAGCCATATCACATTCAGGGTTTTATGTTTCTGGGTTCTTTCTGTTGTTGGTGCTGATAAGAGGACATGACGACAGGCTCGTGTTACATTACTTCTGATTGTTGGAGCTGACTAGAGGCTCTATCCAATATGTTGCAGGAATGTTGTTGTATGTCGCAAGTAAATACAATAGCAAAGTGACTGCAAGAACACAGAAAATTTGGCAAAAAGCGGGACTTATGTTGCGCTGAATTCTCACGTGTTTCATTCCATCGGAGGCTTTACAGAAGAACTCGGCGAAGGAGACCAGGGCTGGCTCTGAGGTGAAGGTGGAGATGGCTTCAGGCTGAGGAGACACACACAAACACACGTACAGAGGGAGACAGTTTGCATTAGTTTGACAATTCAAATTCAAAAGTGGGAAGGAAAGCAGAGAGACCCGCGGGGAAATGTCTGCGTGGTTTTGGACAATCCAAAGTCAGGGGGAAGACGTGAAGGATGTTAGAAGTAAAGTGGAGAGAGAGAGAAATAGAAAGAGGAAATTGTGGCTGCAGGAAGGGAGGATGGGAGGGGGAAGAGGGAAAATGAAGAAGACAAGTGGAATGACTAATGTTTTTTACTCAGACCTGCAGGCGTATTGACAGAGTACACAGCGGTACACTGCAGAGGGAACAGGGAAGCAGGCTGTCAGGAAACCAGTAATATTCTGTCAACCACACAGCTGACTGCTGAACCTGCAGTGACAACCTGCCAAAACTGACCAGACACTCCCAGCCATTGGGGAACCAGTTATTTCACCTCTGTTTATAGCCCGGTGCCCCTCAGCAAGGCACTTCACCTCCACTTTCCCACTAGAACCTGCTCAGTGCCTTATTCCCAACTGTCCTAATGTGCACGGAAAAAAAATCATGTTGAAATCTTTCCACATTCCCCATTCATTCCATCCAGCTATCATGGAGTCTCATATGAGAATAGGTTTCAGTTATGTAGAATATCCATGGAAAACATCAGGAAATGCTAGCGGTTCGTTAAAAAAATACTAGCCAATGACTGCAAAAAGTTCAGCTGAGGTCAACTTTTCTCAGCCAGCAAGCTCATGGTGTGTCAACACACTGGCCAACTTCTGCTGGCTGCTGAGCTCTACAGGATACAGACTTTTGGACTTGTTAATTGGGTTGCTGACAGCGTGCAGGCATGGTTAGCTGGTGTTACTTTGGGTGCTATTTGCTGATTGGTGGGTGCTAGATGGTGTTAGATATGAGTGACTTCTTTAGGTTAGGCTCGACTAGAAACAAGTTGTTCTCTTTGCTCCAAAACTGTGGGAGATTTGGCTCAAAGCAAAACACTTCAAGCACATAAATGAATGCAAACAAAGTGGATTATGTCAATATAAAAAAAACAAGCCCCTGTACCCATTTTTGGAGGAATCAAATGAAATAAAATGTCTCTTTTTTTGATAATTGCTCGTTTTACTGGGAGGTAGATCTGGCAGGTAGTGTCTGGAGGGAACATCTAGATAGTAAGCATGCATCAGGAAGAAACAGGCTTAGTGTACAAAAAATTGAATTGTAACTGCACCACCAACAACAAAAAAAGGGCACCGGGACTTCTTGTTTTTTATATTTAGATATTTTAATATTTATATAATTTTGGGAGCTGTTGTGGTTGTGGAAGTGAATGGAGAGCCTCCCAGGGGAGTAGAGTAACTACTGAGAATATTTCTCCACCAAAGTTCAGTTTTGCTTTTAATGTGGGTGACAACAATGAGATGTTCCAAATGTGAGTACGACGTAAAACCGGAAAGTAGTATTTTCAAACAAGACATCCATTTTGAGGCTAGATAGTTTGTTAGTTTAGTTAGTTTGTTGGCTAGATATTTATTGTGTTGTTGTCCGTTATTCAAAACTAATCACAAGGGGGCAGGTTCACGAAGGACAGCCAATCAGCGTAGTTGTTCCTCTGTGTGACCTCCCCATCACCCACAACCACCTGCTAGCCTAAACAGCCCCATCACATATTCTTGCAGAAAACTGTCTAAGAGAACCACACCCGGCCCCGCGGGACTCGTGTTTACCTTGAAGGCTCTGACTCCAGAGTTTCGGTGGTTGACAGTGGAGGCCAGCAGGCTCTTCCAGCCCTGTGGGTCGTCTTTGTAAGGCAGCTGGCCTGCCCTCAGCTTCACATACAACACCCCGTCTCTGGACAGGATGGACCTGAGAGCGAGACAGACGGGCAGGTTTTTGGCGTTTGTATCAAACTACTGGAGTGTGTTTCGAAAACAATCATCACCAAAGATGGAGGACGGATAAAGATCCTGGAATTTTGATGGCTTGGTGGATCCACCCAGGACGCACCAAACGGTGGCTCAACTGACCACAGCCAATGGGAAATGCCAAGATTCACTCAGAGAACAACATGCAGCGTATCCTTCAAACAGTGTTCCAGTCCACAGTACAGAGCAGGTCGAAAAAACCTGTGAAAAAGGCTCGCTCTTGCTTTCTTTAGAGGTTCATTCTCTCCAAGACAACTTGCAGCGAATTTGCATTTTTGGTTTTGATAACTACATCGACTGATTTTTATGTTCTTGTGTATTTGATGTTTATTTAGAGCCGTATTATTCAGTAAGGCTTTCAGAGATGTTGCAGGGCATGCGTACACAGAACTAGGTAATGACTGCTAAATAACATAACAACTTATACAATAAAAAATGTAATAAAATGTCCCTCTAAGTAACTGAGAAAAAAATAAATCTGTTAAGATGAATTGATCAAACTCAGTCTGCGCTACCTGTTCTGTAACCAAAACTGCCCTTACTGTAGTCAGAGCAGCTCTTACTTATTCAAGGCCCAATTCACTGCACTGCCAATTCAACTGCTTTGATCTGCTCAAAGAAATAAACAGACCCTCTGATTTTGTCCTGAACTGATATGAAATGGTTTTAATTGAATTCATGATAATCCATTAAGACCTAACGTGTTGATTTTACCATATTCTATGAATTTAAACTGTTTTTGTCAATGTTTTTCTGCTTTCACAAGAGAGCCAGTAAAAGGAAACAGGCTAAAGGAAGCAAGAGAACATCTTACAACCAAAGCCTTGAAAAATCTTTGTTACAGTTAAATGAGTAATGTGTCATGTGCAACGTACTGGCCAAAGAGGGGAGAACTGCCAACGTACTTGTTTTGGAGGACTCCCAAAACAGCATGAAGAACTGGGCAGTGGCGGTGCGGTGGGTAATTATGAGGCAAAGGAGCAGAGAGTGTGTGCTGTGTGTTTATGTGTCGGTAAGAGCGCGAAAACCACAGCAAGTGATGGAGCTTCCTGTCACACATTAAGACAAGTCTTTAACTTACGTGATTATAAGTCTGACAGATAATGTGATGGCATGAAGCAGCCTATATTACTGTTCAATATGACACTGGTTTGGTTAAAAATCAATTACATCCCTTAGGAATAACCTCTAGCAGTGTACTAATGTGACATGAGACTGTATTACATGAGCAGGCTCTACTATATTTTCAAAGCATTCACAGGGACATTTTACTACATTTAGACAAGTTGTTATGCAGCTGTGGGATTAAACCGTTTTATAGCCTAAAATCCCTCTTGGAACGTGTGCTCTCCCCCTTATCTTCTTTGCTCTGTCATGACTGAGGTTGATTTAAAAAGCCAAATCAAAGGATCAGGGCGTTCACCTGTCTTTCATGGAATTAAACAGGTTTTACACCAACTTTTACACCAAGTATTTCAAGGCTCCTACACATTTTCCATTTCAAAATTCCACACTTTTCCAGAGCTAAATGTCCAGACTTCTCGGTAGGGCTGAGCAATATATTGATATCATCTGGGATTTTGTATATCTGGATATTTGTAATATCATGATATAGCATAAGCATTGGCGTTTCCTGGTTTTAAACACTTCCTTACAGTAAAGTGAGGTAATTTTCTTAATGTTTTTTCAAACGTACATATCAAAAACCTCTGTGTAAATAGTAATCAAAAAACACTAATAGCCACCCCCAAAATAGCATCTCTATATCGATATCAAGGTAAAGGAAAAATGCATTATAATCCGTTTGTTGCTACTTTTTCTTGATTTCTCCATACATTTCCAGACCTGGAAATGATTAAAAATCTTATTCCATTTTTTCTCCATACTTTTCTGAACTGCGGAGGAGTCCTGATATTTGTTGATTCTACAAGTGTATCTCAAAAAATTGGAATATCATGTTTTTTTTTTGTTTGTTGTTTTTTTCGTAATTTAATTTAAAAAGTTTCAGGTATTCTAGATTCATTACACATAGTGAAATGTTTCAAGGCTTTTTTTGTTTGAATTTTGATGATTACAGCTTACTGCTGATGAGAATCAAAAATCATCAAAAAAAAACAATCAAAAAAATGATGCATGAATTAAATGAATTAAATTACAGAAAAAATGAACTTTTCCATGATATTCTAATTATTTGAGTTATTTGAGACTTTTGACTAGACCCTCTTCAAGCTCCCCTGTTAGATCTTCAAAGGCGGCATTACAAGTCCCGTCTCTACTTACTTCAGGTGCTGTGTTTCTTTGCTGAGGTCGATGGACAGTTCCCAGTACCGCGGCCCCTTCACCTTGACCTGCAACCAAACGATAATTTCAACTTCATCTTGAAGCAAACATTTTATATCTGTCTTTACGATGTCTCCTGCCCTTCATTACTGATTTAATAGATAACATCAATAACCAAACACAGGCTTCTACTTGATTCACCTGGTCAGTAAATTTTAGAAACAACAGTTGATTCTTCTTTTTTGTATAATATTTATACTGAAACATGGCTTCAGATAGAGCCACTTTAAACACAGTCACTTTATCTCCACAGAGACTGGCCAGTAAAAATATTTAATACTGTGAGAAGTGATAATCAATACCAATGTTTATCGGTATTCTACAGCCACATCAGTTAGATAACCTTCAACTGCTTGACGGGGCACTACCCATCTAAAACTGGGATCATTGTTGGCTGCGCTCAACCAGTTGGTGACAAAAACTTTTGCTCCCCAGGCATTACCCGTTTGAGGAGGTGGAGCTCAGGAAGCATGGTGGGAGCCATCAGTTCCACCGTGGTCTCCTCATACCACTGGGTCTCCTGAAACAAGAGGAAACAATGTAATGAAAACACAAACACAACACCCACACAACAACTTACAAAATGTAAGCAAAAACTCACAATCTAAAAGCCTAAAACCTAAAGATAGTATTTGGGGAAATTATATTTTTGGTTGCTCTCGTCCACAGGGAGGTCAGAGCTAGGTCTGCACGATATTGGGGAAAAAATGCCATATCAACATCAGAACAGGTGGAAAGGTATATTTGTGTCACAGTTGTGTTATTTCCATGTAATTTATCATTTTTCTCCACTATTGTTACTGTTGTCACCTTCTCAGCCAGAGTGGCTTGGGATAGTAAAACTCTCAGACTCAAGCAACAAACGATTGTAACAAACAATCATGTAATCAATTTAATTAATTTGCGAACAGACTAGCCCCGTGACATTAACTTTTTAACTTTTAACCAGCACCAGAACAAGATACCATTGATAACAGGAATGCATGTGCTCAAAAGCCGCCTCGAGTCACTGAACACCTCCCTGCAACACCCAGGCGACAGTATCTGTGTAGCCGCATCAAGTGACATGCAAGCACTATATGCACAGCGATCAGTTCACTATGTGCTCTGATGAAGGGATGCACTTGACAACCAAACAACAACAACCAAAATAGGCAGAATGCATTTTCAGGTGTTGCTTGGCAACTAGTGGGACTTTGGTTTTATACACTCATTAACTGCACCCCTTCACCAGAGCATGAAGTGACTTTTCCTTTTGTATCAAGCAACAAAAAAGCTGTAGCATGATGTTCAAGTTAATTTGCCTTACTTGGCATCACATGTCCTGCAACTATTGCACGCACAAAGATATATGAAAAGATATATGATGTAGCCCTAGTCAGAGGTTAAAAGGAGGGTCAGCCAGTAGCTGGTAGGGATTCAGCGTCTTTCTCCAGGACACTTCAGCGAGGCAGATGTTTGCCAGTAGGAAGGTTTGAATATGGCTGCTCTGGCTGAAAGACAACCTCTGCGCTCATTACAACATGCTGCTGCTCGGCTTGTCAGAGTCGAATGCTTTTGAATCTTGTATGTCTGTGAGGGAACAGTTTGCCCAAATGAAAACTGATTTATTTTCTATTGAGCTCCATGTTTGTACAACCATAAAACACACAGTGGGTCAGCCACTCCCGTTCAAATCCTACCTCAGTGCTGCTTCTAAACGGTTTGGCCCCATTTATGCAAGCTGTAAGTCTTACTATCAACCCACTCCCAAGCTAATGCTGACACAAAGCTAACCCAGGTAGGTTATCTAACCTAACTAGGGCTGCACGATATGAACAATCATTACAGTTGGACAGTCATTACTGACGCGAATACAATGACCAAACAGGGAGGCAAATCACAAAGGACACACACGCCATGTCACGATATGATGCTATCTGAAATCCAAGACAATATCTAGTCTGATATGACGAGATAGATTTACAGTTGTATTGATATACCGTATTACCCAGCACTCCTTCAACAACACACAAACCTTTCTATCTGCTTTATGCACCAGTCACATGCCTTTGCCTCCTAGTTTAAATATTAGCAGCGCAAATATTGACCTGCCTACAAATCCTTAACAACCTGCTTCCCCAGGGCACAACACCTCCCCAGCTTTTCTTATCCACTTCAGCTGTTAAATGAGAATACTAACTGTAAGTACTTTCCTTTCATACACTTCATCCACTGCATCCTCCTCACTGTGTGCTCCACAAACTCATAATGATGATGATGATGACTATGATATTTATTTATATAGCATGTTTATTTTCAAGAAAAGGAGAGATTTGGCCAATTGACATGAAAAGTTAATCAGTTCTTCTTTGTCCTTTGACCAACCTTTCCACAAAGCTTTGTGGTGTGATATGAATTGGTTCAGAAGATATATGCCTTTTAGTGAGGAGCCACACTCAACAGCACAAACTCTTTGGTCAATCACTGTGAGAAGTTGAGGTTTCATTCACACCTTTTTTGAGATATCCTACCAACAGATAAAAAGAACGGGTCAAAAACATAATCCCTGTCCAGCTCCCTCAGTTGAAGTAATTATATTTGGCAATTTTAGCAAGCTAGTCAACATAGAGTGTTAGTGACTGTAAGTGCAAATTTATGTATTTAACAGTTTGTCAAAAAGGTGTATTGACAGATTTAAGGTCATGAGAGGCTGATAATAGCTCTTATTAGCATTGTATGTTGAGGATAATAAACATGTTAAACTTAATGCTGTGCAGCATTTACAATGTATGCTGCCATTATGATGTGATGTCAGATAAGTGCATCCTGAAAAATTTGGAGAAATGTTGCCCAAGTTTCCTACAAGGAATTCTGACTTGAAGGCCCATTCCACTGCATTTCTGCTCGTAAGAAGTCCGGATTTTCAACCTCTAACTTAGCGAGGAAAAAAAATCCATATGCAATGATTTTAGCCATCATAGAAATGTTCTCAGCAATCGGGCTCACAGAAGAACACACCATCAGAAACACAAAAAGTGGCTTTTCATGATGGCTAAGGTCTAAAATTTGGTGTTGTATTCAACAGGCTGCCAATGCAAAGAGTCTAAAATGGGACGGATGTGATCTGGCTTCCTTGAATTAGTTAGAAACCGAGAAGGTGCAGACAACTGAGAGCTTTCACTCAGTCCATGGCTTCTAGTAGCAAAAGCATGAATAACTTTCTTAAGAGCAGTAGAGGAAAAACTGTATCTGATATTTCTGATATTTCTCAGGTGAAAGAAGCAACACTGAACGACTTTCTAAACCTGTAGCCCAAAGCAGAAGTCCGATTCAAACTGCACTCCCAAATTTCTTGTGACAGGTTGAATATTGGCTGAAAGTGTTCTGCAAACGCCCTGAATCCGGATTTGAAGGGTCCAAAGAGACAAAAGAAAATACATCAGATTTGCTGGCATTTAGCTGAAGAACTTTATAGCATATCCAGCATTTAGTATTTGAGAGGCAGTTTAAGGGGTTACTTAAGTCGTTGGAGTCACTTGTCTTTAGGGGTGCAGACAGCTTGGTATTGTCTGGGTAGCAATAAAAGAGGGAGCATATAGGGAATAGAAGGCAGTGAAGAGCTGACCACTGAGCGATGCCACATTACAGATAATGACAATTGTAATTTTAGGGTGAATTATTACTTGAAGCCATGCTAGGCCTCAGGAATATCTCGTGTAAATTACAATTTAATTTGATGGATACTCAAAAAGCATAAAATGTGTCTGTATGCGTCATAAATGTCTGTATCTCCCTCACACAGGGAGTGACGTTATGAGTGACTGATGTTCACAGCAGCAGGCTGAGCTCTCTGCTGTGAATTAAATTGAAATGACCAGTGCTGTCAGGGGTGGTCCTCTCCATGGACAACAACCTCTGTCTTCAACCTTCAGCCATCCTTCACCTGTTTAAAATATTGCAATAAAACACTGGCGGCTTGACTCCGCTGTCAATCAATGTTGTTATTCAAGTCAGTTTTTACGCAGTGCCCGGCCCTTGGAAGGTTTGTTGAGCATCTGTCCTGTTTTTCATCATTCCACTTCATATTCATACAGATCAGGCTGTCACAACTGGAAGCTTCCCAGTACAAAAAAATACTGCTGGTTACCAGAGAAACTGATGGTTTAAATGTCTTGGTTTTGAGGGGAAAGCAGAATGTTCCTCCTTCACATTCCCCACACAGATTTTCCCAGTTGATCTGGAGCCATCCTGCTGCTTAAACTTTACCACCTCCCCTTCCTTTGGATATAGGCATTTCTCTCTCTTCTCTTCTCACTACCTGACTTATATTCCAGTAATAGTCATTAAAGAAGTGCCTGTCCTGCATCCATTCTGTACTAGCACAGCAACCACTGTTGCCTACTCTTTCTCGAATGTTATAAAAAGAACTCAGCAGAAATGTGGTACCACATAGCTATTGGCACAGTCAGTTACGAAGTATAAACAGTTTATAATTGACGGAAAAAAGTTACAGTGCAGAAAGTACTCAGTGCTGCATTGAGATTGGAGAACAAAGTGAGACTTCAAAAATAGCCACATCTGTACGGAGCAACACTAAACACTCACACAGTGAGATTTAGGATTTACCACTCCTATAATTCAGAAGCTATTTACTGCATCTCTAAAGATACAACTTCAGTGTATTGCAACAACAATGGCTGTCTTTAATTACAAACCAAACACGCCAGGGCAGAAATACACCCTAAATGTTTGAAATAGTTTGAGTGCTACAGACAGACTGGGGCAAAATGATAGCTGAGTAAATATGGAATGGCAGAAAAAAACATGAGGAGCATTTAAGTATCTGCAGTAATCAGGGTGGGGCATCAGGAACTGCTGCTGATTAATGCCTGGTTCATGGTGCATGTGGAAATACAAGTCCAACTATGTATAATCACACTGACATGATTACAAAACGACTAGGCCCACTGTTGTCTCACATAAGGTCACATACCACCTGAAATTTTAAAGAATGCAGATGGCATGACAGTTCCTCTGTGTCCATGACTCGCTGAACTGGGGCTGTTGGATGACTCGGTTGTGTTTTTTTCTTGTTGGGGCTTCGTGGAAAGCTGAATTTTCCAACAGCACCACTAAAGTACAGGAGTTTTCATGTGGTTGTCATGAAATATGCAAGAAGCATGAATGCCAAGGGACATGGACAGAGCATCTGTGGCTCCCACATGTCTAGCCACACAGAAAGCATGAACCAGGCCTAAGCACCAGAGACCAGTAAGCTTCGTGACTTTTGTCTCTGCTATCAATATTACCCTAAAAAGCCAAACTAAAGGAACTACTTGAAAAATCTGTGAAGAAAAGGTGAAAAGGGGAAAGGTGGGGGGAAAAAAACATCTTAAAAGACCATTCCACTGATTTTGCATGTTGAGCCGAAAAGCTACAAAATGTATATACATCACGTTTCTGCTAATCTTTTCCCAAAGCAAGCAGTCGTATTTTCCTATCTTTTCTTCAGCCACTGGTTTCCACTGATTCCACGAAGGGATGAAAATGAACTTTCAGAGACTTCAAACTATCTTCATACCAGTATTCCACCACTGTAATAACGTTGTCCACATTAGTTTTCCTGTCCACATTAATTTTCCTATTGTGTTTTGATGATTTGAAATTGGGCAAAGTGAATCGGTCCCTCAGCCAGGGAAAAGTCTCCAGGAAAACGCTTAGTACCATTGTTCATGAATGGCAACAACTTTGTTAGCCAAAGAAGCAGAACATTACAAGGTGTGGGATTCAGCCAAAAATTCAGATTTGAAAATGGAGGGATTTTGATGATATGTTGTGAAACCTTTAGCACCCCACATGATTTGCTAAGTGGTTTGTTGCGATGTAAAATGTGGGGTAATTACAGTAAATGGGCCAAACATTCAAAATCACTGGCATGGTCCTTTTAAAGAAGTTCTATTGCTTGTGTCAGCTGCTGACTTGTATGTTTTGTGACATTTCTGAAAGTGTCATTAAATGGTATCGGTCTATTGATTATGTCGTTGAAATCCATAAAACTCAAGCAGTGCTACTGCCGAGATCCTGATACCATCAACGTGCTCAGTGCTACCACAGTAGGAGGGTTGTCCTACAGTAGAAAACCTACAGTTTGTGCATTTTCACCTAATTCTAAAAAATGCTTCATTCATTCCTTCACATGGTCTAGTGCATTTTTCCAACTAGTGGGCTGATGTTGGCTGAACAGCGTGAACAAGTTTGGAACTGCGTACTGGAAGAAGCCTCTGGCCTGCAATGCTGAGTAAAAAAAACATGGCGGTTTGGTGGACGGGCATGCTCTTACATCTCCAAATGAACTGAAACCAGCACATATTGTACTCTACTGTTTGAGTTTGCATGTGTGCATGCATGTGTGTGTGTGTGTGTGTGTGTGTGTGTGTGAGATACAGCTTATCAAGAGGAAGTGACAAGTATGGGCAGAGCTGACAGGAACATCTGTGACGTACGGAGAGTAAATTCGTTTGATACAGCAGGCCATCAGAGTTCCTCATCATCACTTTATTTAAAGACACCAGAAAGTCACTTGAATAAAAAAATGGTCAACAGTCTATTTTTTTCCGTCATGCTTTTTAATAATGCTAAATGGCAGTGCATATTCTGATTAATCAGTCTGTGTTAATGCCTAAACCCCTGTTTACCTGAAAAAGGTTTTCAGTGATGTTAGGGGTGCTTTAAAGCTGGGCTGTGACTGTAAGTGTCAGGCAAAAGTTCAGGGCAGCTAAATTTGTTGCTGAGAAAACCTGTTGAAAAAGATGATGAACATCAGCATTGTTTTCCCATGGTAACTCCACCTGAAAAGGGTGTGAAGAGACACCGATTTGGCTTCTTTTTTTAAATTTATTTATTCATTAATTTATTTATTTTAAAAACAAATCAGCCAGTTTGTTACATTTTCTCTGTAGCATGTTAGCATTGCTACATTATTCCAGTTCAAGATGAGCAGAGTGGGAGCTCGCCCAGCTGAGGGGAAAGGGCAGGACTTGGTTTACTTTGCTGCCTTAAGGTAAAAAGTTCCATACTGCAGTCTTGAGGGTGTATTCAGAAACCTACGACTTGTGCTGGCCTCTAGCGATTCAAGAAGCTGCAGCAACGTCAGACAGCCTTAAGTCGACAAAAATAAATTAATATTTTTGGTTAAGATATGCTCACACTGTTTTAAAAAAATCATTAAAAAATACCTCATGGCAGACATACGACCAGAGGTGGAAGTACCTACATTTACTCATGTTACTGTAATTGAGTAGCTTTTTTGTGTATTTGTTTTAGATCAATAATTTTATACTCTTACTTCTACTAATACTTTCACTTCAGTACATTTTGCTTAAGAGCTGTACTTCACTACCTTTTCAATCAGATCCATTACAGAGAACAATACACAATGACAGATTGTGGAACCTTTCACAATGAATGCTCAGTCAGCAAAGACGAGAAGAGGAACCTGCATCTACTTTGTTGGTTCTAATCTTTGTCATTTCCAGATTTCCAATAAGAGCTGCACAATGAGAAACTGCGAAAGGTCAAAGGAGGTGAGGAGCATGTAGACTCAACTGGCAAACATGTGGAAAAAAGGGGAATAATATATGGCCCCTGACGATGACAACCATGCATATTCAACCGTCGTATCATGCTCTTATTCCACATTTGTCAGTTGAGTCTACAGGGTCGTCACTTTTGTCAACCCTAAGCAATTTTGCGTAATACCCCTTTAAAAGAATGTAGTTCGCAGTGTGTTCCCTCCTCCTTTTCTAACTGCACAGAAAAGACCACACCTAACACAGTTACTGTTTGTAAAAGGAACTCAGTCACTTTTACTCGCAGTACATCTGAGATGAAACTGCAGTAGATTTTTTTTTCCCACACAACTTCTACTTCTACTGCAGTCAAATACCAGCAGAGTAACAGTACTTCTACTTCTACTGCAGTCAAATACCAGCAGAGGAACAGTACTTCTACTTCTACTGCAGTCAAATACCAGCAGAGTAACAGTACTTCTACTTCTACTGCAGTCAAATACCAGCAGAGTAACAGTACTTCTACTTCTACTGCAGTCAAATACCAGCAGAGTAACAGTACTTCTACTTCTACTGCAGTCAAATACCAGCAGAGTAACAGTACTTCTACTTCTACTGCAGTCAAATACCAGCAGAGGAACAGTACTTCTGCTGGAAGCAGTTTGTAGTCCTCTTTCCACCACTGAGAGTATGTGTGG
>OMLB01024007.1:12566-27649 GCA_900302555.1 Myripristis jacobus
TGAACACTTATTTGTTTATTTATTTTTAAATCTCTGAATATAAAAATGCCAGATTGATGAGGAAACTAAAATTAAAATGTTCCTCAGCTTTATTCAATTTTAAATATGATGAAATGTGCTTTTTTTCCCAGACGGCTACGTGAAGCCAGACTCTGTTGATGTAGACAATGAGCGTCTGAAGCAGGCAAAAACAGGGCCTGTGTCCAACTGGTCTGAGGCAGAGCCAGACGTTTATGATGATGTTGGAGCCCCAGCTGATGCCTGCAGGTTGGAAACACAACTTTTAGATGACCTGAGTGGGATGACCTGAGTGAGAATGAGCCTTCTCAGACAGTGCTCCTGCTTCCTAAATGTTGTCGATTTGATGTTGTCTCTCTTTTTCAGTGAGCTCAAAGACCAAAAAGGTAAGCCACTGTTGGTACTGATTTTATGTTAGCGGAAATTTTATAATATGATAGCACACCCTCTGTACATCCGCGACCTGACTTCGGATAAGCGGTTGAGGATGGGGATGAGGGCCCTCTGTACAGTAATGTCTGTTTCCTTTCTCTTGTTAAAACAGTTGGGGATGGTGATATTTATGATGATGTGGAAAGTCACGACCAAGACAACAGGTGGTATTTTTTTTTTTTTTTTAACTTGACGTGGTTTGAATAGATGGGACAGATTTTGTCACAGAGGGAGCAGGAATTAGAGGGAATGATGCAAACAGGTGGTAGTCATGTCTGAGACACTAGAGGTCAGTGTTTTACAAGCTTGGAAAGCCTGTGACAAAATCCTTGGCTTCACCAAAACCCTACAGAAATGGTCCTAACACTGATATTACTACCTCTGCTTCTACTAACACTAATACTATTGTACTGTTCTTTATTATTATTACTATGGAAGTGCATGGCTGCTCCTTTTCCCAGGCTATATGCTGGTGATGGGGTGACACCTAGGGGTTGGCATTATTATTCCAACCTTCAGAAACCACCTCTAATTAAAAAAATGAAATATTTTCTTTCTCTTGACCTTTGTAGTTTTGCAATTAAATGCAATATGTAGGTCTGTTTTAAGCATGCCACACTGCATATTTACAAAGTCTGTCTTATTCTGTCTCCAGGTTTCCACCACCTCCTCCACCAGTCGCAGGTTGGGGTAAATACATCAGCCTCCAACAACAACATTTTTTCACAAACCATTACACGGCACGGTTGTCCGTGTGATCTTACATTACTGAATGCGGTTGTCTCTGTGCTCGTAGATGAGATTTATGATGATGTTGATTCCCAGGGCTTCCCCCCTCCCCCGCCCCCGGACAGGTAAACCTCAGTGTGAGGCAGGACAGACCTGTGCTCACCTACATACTGTGATTCAGAGGCAGCGAGGTTTAAATTCCTCCCAGTCATGTGTCTGTGCTCCCATAGTCTCCCACAGCTTATTCCACAAGGACAGCTGGACGTGTTGGATCCAAAGAAGCAGAAGATATTTGCAAAGGAAGAAATTAAATTCAGGAAGAAGTTTAATGTATGTGTTCTTGGCTCTCTCTTGCACTCTTTTCTTTAAAAAAAAAATCATTAAAAAAAAATACACACACACACACACACACACACACACACAATTATTGTCCTTATTGTAGTTTAAAGGAGAAATTCAGGTGCTGCATGATGTTACTGTAGCGGCCACTTTGACCACTAAGAAGTGGGGGAGCAAACACCTGCACCTGAAGCCGGGAGAGATGATCAATGTCATTGTCAAACCTGCTGATGGAAAACTGATTTGCAGGAATGCAGAAGGCAAATGTAAGTCTGCATCAGGTGTTTTAGACTTAACTGCCTAGTTGTGTTATGCTCAGTTAAAATTATATGTCATTCTTTTTCAGATGGTTATGTGGAAATGGCCAATATTGCACAGTAAGTCTCTCTCTCTCTCTCTCTCTCTCTCTCTCTCTCTCACACACACACACACACACACACACGCACACACAAATCAAGCTGCTCCTGCATTTCATGAATATGATTCCTATTTTAATATTTCACACAGGGATACCAGTGATATTTATGATGACATTGGAGAAGGTATGTTGCAAAGATTCAAAACAATATCTTGTTGTTGGCAAACCAGAACAAATATTCATTGAAATATATCTTTTTCCCCTGCAGATTGTATCTACGATAATGACTGATATGAAGTGGGCTGCTCTGATTTTAGCATCACCTTGAGAATGTAACCAAGACTATGGCACTGATCACTGGATAATTATAATATCATACCGTACTGATGTTTTGTTTGCTGTTGACTCTGACAATGAATGTTACAACCTACAGTATGAACGGTTTGAACATTGTTGATTAATACATTTACTGTCATTAAAATAACTCATTTATTTCTGATCAAGAAGTATGCTCAATAAATGCATGCATGATTAAATAAAAGTAATGCATGATTAAATAAAAGTACTTTCGTGTCCCATTTTAAGTTTTGTTGAGTCTCTGACTGTGATCGTGTACTATCCATGTAGCATACTGCTGTCGTCAGGTCAGATTTGCGTTTTTATCCCCAGAAGGATTAGAGGGGGATTAAGAGGGATCAGGCTGATCTAAGATCTGTACACTGAGAGCTCCCTGAATGTCGGCGACCCCTTTTTCCCTGTTTTCTCGCGAGAACTCACGAAGTTTCCGGTGTTGTGTATGTTCCTGGAAACATGGCGGCCAGCTTCCGCGGCCGTCCTATCCGAAGTCTTCGGATGCGAGGTAAGCGTGAAAAACTCGCCCCAGCCTCATGTATATTATGGGGATAATGTAAGGAAAGATTTTGTGAAGCGTGTGGTGAGCTTGGTGTGTGGCCTCACGACGTGCGCGGTGTGTGTTTTTGACAGGTCGGAATGACAGCGGGGAAGAGAACGTACCGCTCGATCTGACCAGAGGTAAGCAGAGGCTTCATCACATCACAGTGAAAGCGATTATTGTTCAAAATGGATGAGTACCATTCCTACAAACAGTGGCCCCTGTGAGGTGAAAATGTACTCAGTCAGTGCGGCCCCCCGGCCGCTGTCATTGTCATCTCCTCGGTTTCGCCTCGCCTGTTTTGTCTAATAACATCGCAAGCGGAGCATAATAATAGGCGTTTGCGAGCTAACTAACTAGCTAAGTTAGCGCTAGCTAGCTGCCACAGCTAACCAGCCATGACGACGCTCTGTTGTTTTGATTGGTGAGTGGGCAAGATAGCCTGTTATTTAGCCAACCAGCCGTAAGTGTAGTAGTCACATATTGGTCATTGCTGGCTGTGTTAGGATATGGGGTTTCTGGCTGCTAGCTGAATCGCACCAAGATAGCCACGGTGCGCACCCTTTAGTTTGGCTTAAACCCTGGTGGCACATCAACAAGATGAGCCCCAGCAGCAGCAGCAGCATCACTGCATACCAGTTTGTTTACTCAACCTTACAACAGCTGGTGTCAGTGCCAGCTCCTGCCGCATAAAGGCCTGAGGTTGTTTTTTTCTTTTCTTTTCTTTTTTCTTTTTCTTTTTTTTTTTTTTAAGTTTTAGCCATCTAATTGTGAGCTAGTAGATTATTATCTACCTCAAACCTCCTCTATTCTGCCTTATTAGGATCAAGATTCAGGACCACTGGATTATAAGAGAGACTACAGATAATCTAACTGCATCTTCTGGCGTGTGGGCTCTATTTTATCGTGATTTTGGATGGGAAATGTCCAGAATATTGGTTCAGCCAGTTGGGATTTACACTTCATAGCTATGTTAGCCTGTATAGTATAATTCAATAGCATTAGTACCAAATGCATTAGTTGCACTAGGCGTCAGGCATCTTTACAATTGGAGGCTAAGCCATGCTGGAAGTTGAGGAGCTCAGCCTGTCTGAACTGAATCTGGCAGCTGCTGTAAAATCTGATAGCACCCCTTCATATCAAGCCAAAAATTTTATGTTTACAATATTAAATATGTAGAATTTATTTTTGTGAAGGCATAAAGAGCATAATTTCTTTGTTATTTTATCTGTACGTGGGCCGCTGCTATACCCCAGCTCGAGTTCATTTGCCGGAGAATATGACCACAGATTATATCCTTCTCAGCTCGGACTGATTAGCTGACCTTTGGCCACCATATATAGCTGATACATTTAGGATATATATAACACTAGATATGCCTGGAGTTTGTGTATCACTAGTAATTTATTTCTTCTAATATGCTAATTGCAAGGAAATTATATTTAAATTACATGTTTATTTAATAATTGAATGACAAGACAAGTAAGTTTGTTTATGTTCAGTTTGTGTTAAAATCTATTCTTCTGACACCAAATTCAATTTATCTAAATTCTAAGATTTATCCAGTTTTTCATATCATTTGATTAAGTAAAAAAAAAAAAAAAAAATTCTCTGCCACCCTTTAAGTAAGTGCAGTCTTAGTCTCTGCAGCTTTCACTTTTCTATCAAAATATCTCCAGTTGTTTTCCTCTTAGACTAGGCATTACGTCTGGCACTGATTACTACCAAGAGAATACCCTCCCCTAAGAATTCACACTGTCTTTTAACATTTAACATTACAGTAATCTCACAGTATTGGAAAGTAATGGAAAACAAAAGAGCTCATTCCTGTTAAATATTACCATCCAGAGCTTGTTTTTACTGTACACATTAAATTTGGCTGAGCAGCTAAAGCAGTTTCTTCCCTGCAACGTGTCAGTTATGGTTCATTGACCGGTATTATGGCAATATAGCTTAATACGCATGTTGGTTACATTATATTTCCTTTTGTTTCTTCCGACAGAGCCATCTGACAACTTCCGCGAAATCCTTCAAAATGTGGCAAAACCACATGGAGTCAGTAACATGCGGAAACTGGGCCACCTGAACAACTTAATAAAGGTACTGCTGTCAAATCATGACACTTTTATGTCTGCTATTCTTTTGTTTCTCGGGTCAGTGCAGATGAAAAAGAGGAGCGGGAGGACAGTAAAGCCTTGTAGTTCACTAACTCATTTCGAGGCTTGTTTGGAGTCTGTCAGGGAAATGTCGGCAGCAGTATGAATTAATAAGCTGCTAGCTGGTTCTTTCCCTGAAACCAGCAGTAAGTATGGTGTTATTAAAGCTGTGGTTACAGAGTTGCAGCCTGTCATGTAGCGACTGACTCACTGTTTAGAGATCTGTATAGATTGACTTGGCTGTGTTCCCCTCCCTCTGTAGCGTAGCCACTGACCTCTCCTTGGTCCTCTCCTCTTGGGTGTTGCTGCCAGCAGGCCTAGCTGTGCCTGTCATTGTGATGCTGACAGTGAATGTAACAGGAGCTCTAGGGATGGGAAAGCACTCTGACCTAATGTGCATCAAGAGCAGCACCCTGACTTTGAAACCTGAGATTTCCGATGTCTGGCTGTTGTTGTTCTTATGAACATAAAACACTTTTAGTTATGGAATTTCTCTTTCCCTTTCTTTCCCTCAAAGTTTACATGACTCTAAGTTTGCACCATTTTGTGCATGTTTGAAAACTACACTATTAGGGCAAGTGGTGTGTTGTAGACTGGCTTGCTTCTTCAAGAGATCCTCATTTGCATTTTATTTACTTACCTATTGACAAGTGATGGTCTTGAATTTTTGGGGCAACAAAACAGTAAATAGGTCTGAATTAGAGTTTGGCCATGTACTGATGTTATTGATATTGTGACGGAGGATAAGGTGCTGTGGCATAATTGTTGCGTATTCCTGGTTTTAAACACTACATTACAGCAAAGGCATGCAGTCCTCTGAATATATTAGACTGTTGCAGCTGTTTTCCACCTGCTTGGCCATTAAGTCCATATTACTAATGATTCTTTATCAAAAATCTGTTACTTGTGTGTAAATATCTCATGAAACATCATGATATTGATATTTAGGTACTCAGTCAAAGCTATCGTGATATTTAATTTTGTCTCTATCTGTCTGTTGCGGTATTGCACATTTTGTCATCTACTTTATTTAGAGCACTGGTCCCAACTCTGGAAAATTTTGTTGACAGTACAAATTGCTACCACGAGTAAATAACCAGCTACTG
This sequence comes from Myripristis jacobus, assembly GCA_900302555.1. Lineage (NCBI taxonomy): Eukaryota > Metazoa > Chordata > Actinopteri > Holocentriformes > Holocentridae > Myripristis > Myripristis jacobus. Next base: position 18,597 of record OMLB01024007.1, read on the forward strand.
TCTAGTTCCTTGAACAAATTGGCATTATGTCACTAAATCATATTGAAAACACAGTATGCATTTTAAACTGAAACTAATTGAAGGTAAAGTTAAAGACCCCATGAAATGGACTCTTACTTTCTTGACTTCATGAGGTTCCTGTTGGAAAAGCATGTTTCGGCGGGACATAATGCAGGGAAAGATCATTCACAAGTGCAAACCAATTGGGTATCAGTATGGGACACAATTTTATTTGAAGTAACAGTTGGATGAGAGAGGATGTATGAAGTTTTATGAAAGTTTTATCAGTTGAATTTTAATTCACACCCACTAGTGCAGGATGATGTCACCATTTAAGATGCTCTGTTTACAGGAAGTATAAGTCATCTGCGGTCATTTCATGGAGACTTTAAAGAAAAAAAAAAAGATACCAAAACGGATCCTTTCATTGTCACATGCAATAGTTTATAATTTTTTCAATATCACATCTCATTTACAAATGTTAAAAACATTTTGATGATTGGCTGACTCTTTCCAGAGCGCCGATTCCTCGTCAGACATTTGTCAATTCCTACTGAGAGGCCAACCGCCTCAAACCTCTGGTGACTGTTTGTTGCCGGCACATTTTGACACATTATTGGTGGAAACGTAGCCGGTGTGTTTTGGCTTTAAGAAAACAAGGCAGCAGGCTGAAGGCTGGGTTTAATCCCACACTGCGTCTGTAGTTGGTACACCTGACTCTCCTATTTACAACTGACAGGAGGGTAATATCTGTGACGTGTGTGAGCGTGTCTGTGTGTGTACGTCCATCAGGCCACCAGCACCTTATAAGGATTCCAGGACAGAGAGGGTGACCTAATCCCCCTGGAGAGTGTCACATGCCCCCCTCCCCCCTCTCCCTCTCCCTCCTCCTCTTGCCTGCTTGGGTTCTGACATCACTGCTGGTCCCAAACAACCCCCTCCTCACCGTGCCTCTGTCCACCCATGCCATCCTGCTCCAACTTCCCTTATACCCTGCTCTGTGGTCTACCATGGAGCTGAGCCCTGGACCTGTTGAAATTGCCAGTTTTTATAAAAAGAGAGCAATAAAAGCCCATTCAGAAGGTTATATTCTACATGGTTCTACATGTGAACGCAGTTACACTGATATAATGTGTTCTAGGACAGAAATCCCTCTAGATGTTTGACCTCGGATATATTCAGTATCAGAGCGGTGTTTTTGTGTTGCTAGAGTGTGTCAGATCATTTTTATCATAATCTGTCTTTCTGCATTGCAGCTGCTATGCAGTATTGGCCACCGTGAGGAAAAGTTTGGGTTTACATACGAAGAAATCATCATATGGTAAGTGTCAGCAACTGGCAATAGATGATTATGCACCATATATATGGCGCTTTTCCACTAGTACCTACTCGGCTCGACTTGGCTCAACTCTACTTGGTTTGTAAGCTTTTCCATTACGTGGTAGTAACACCGAAACCGAGGCTGAGTAGAGTCGAGCTGAACCGAGCTGAGTAGGTACTAGTGGAAAAGCGCCAATATTGTCATAAAGTGGTCGATTTGCAGAATCATCTGTTTTATTATGCAGCCAGGTGAGAAGAATGTTTTGAGTCATGCTGCATGAGTAAAGGGTGTTGAATTAGGAACATTAATGCAATGAGTTTATGAGTAAAGGGTGACAGAAATTTAACCAATGGTAGTGCTTAGGAAAGAGGAGAAAGTAAATGACAATAGTTTCTTAAAATCTAAATACTGGGCTAAGAAAATAATAACCAGTTGAAGCTGTAAGTCAGAGAGCATGGACCGGCCTACCTAACAGGAGCAGCCCATGGGATACATTCGCCCCGGCGCCCCTGCTTTGCTGGTTGTGCACTTCAAGGCAGCAGCCAAGGACAGATGAAACTGAAACAAATACACGGCTTTTATGAATGGAATGTATCTTCATGCATGCATGGGGACAATGCTTTCCACCAATCAGGACGCTGCATAATAGCATCACAACCAGTTAAAGTTGATTAATATTTCCATATATATATATATATATATATTAATATATATATATAAAATATTTATTTATTTATTTATTTATTTTTAAAGATTGGCCCCCACAGTGTCTACTTAGAAAAATTCTGGCCCTTGGACAAATGTAGTAGTTGATGACCCCTGCTATAGGTAGTGGTGTGTTTTGGGCTGATCTCAGTGTGTGATTTGCACCCCCAGCTTGCGGCTAGCTCTCCTTAATGAGGCGAAGGAAGTGCGTGCTGCAGGGTTGCGGGCGCTGCGCTACCTCATCAGAGACACCAGCGTGCTGCAGAAGGTCCTTAGACTACAGGTGGACTACTTGATATCCAGGTGAGTGTAATATATTTCTCAGCTCTTTTGAAAAGTTAATCTCCAGTCGTGTTTGTTTTCTTTAGCTGTCTGTTGATGGCTAAATAAAGAGTCCCTGCATGAAATAAACATGACTAATTATTCTCTGTGTGTTGGCTCAGGTGCATTGACATCCAGCAGAGCAATGAGGGAGAAAGGACGCAGGCTCTGAGACTAGTCAGAAAGGTAAGATAACATGACATTTTTCTCTGTTCCCCTGCAGCTTTGCTCCTGTTTTTCCATGTGGGCTGTAGTGGCGATATAGACAGAGGGTGGGAATTCAGCTCTAATTGATTCAAAGAGACACTGTCCTGTTGCTAGAGGAAGTTGGCCTCTGCCCTCTCTGTTCAGTCTTGTGTCGACATACCAGAATGATCACTTGGTTAGCAGCGCTGGTGTCACTGTGTGGATGGCTCGCATGAGTCTGCGGGTTAGGGTATTTATAGCTCTTTCTGTAGTTTACTGTAAACGTTCTTCACATAGACACACACACACACACGCACACTTAGAGGCAGGGTCTGGTTTCAGGAAATGACCACTGGCCATACAGGTAGTAATATAATCCCACTGTATGTTCCATGTCATATAGGCCAGCCTCTACAATAAACTTATGTTTCTATTATTACTGAGATTATAAATTATAATTTTTTGGAGAATGTGAAAATACTTTGCATTTGACAATAGATCCTCAGAGTAGTCTACACCTCAGTGCTGATTCTGATCAGTGTTTTGCTGCTGTAAATTGTTCAGACTCATTTGATGACTCATTTTTGTGTCCCCTCTCCCTCTCTAGATTATCACGGTCAATGCGATGCTTTTCCCCACCTCCATTGCTAATTCTCTCATTGCTGTGGGGACGGATGGGCTACAGGAGAGAGACCGCATGGTCCGTGCGGCCATTGCCATCGTCTGCGAGTTAGGTGTGTGTCTGGGTTGATAGGGAAGAGATTTCCATGTTGATCCAAATATTTTAGTTTTTGTTTATTTTAGACATTACGGAGAGCATGAAAGAAGATGAATCATTTTAGGTTATTTGCACCTCAATAAAACATCACATCAAGCGAGGTAAAAAAAAAAAAAGAAAGAATCCTGGTGGTTAAGAAAACAGAAAGAAGATTCAAATTAATGTGTGCAGATGAGGTTTTTTTTTTTAATCCCAAGGAGGAAAACATGAAAAAGCATTCAAACTTGGAAAAAAAAAACAATAAAAAAAATCAAGATGATGAGCAGAATCACATTAAGAACCCAGATGTCAGCAGAACACAGCATGGTGCAAAATGGTGATCAATAAAATGACAAGGGAAATTAAGCTAAAAATAACCTGAAAACCTTACACTTCTGCACACATAACAGCACTTTTAGGAGCTCAAAGGGAAGTCGTGATGTCACCACCCAGAAATACACTGTGTAATAGTGTGCTTATTATCATGGTATCGAGAAATGTGGATTTTTTCCTACATTTTGTTGTCACTGACATGCCACCGCCCCCACCGCCCCTACAGCCCTGAAGAACCCAGAGGTGGTGGCCAAAAGGGGCGGGCTCAGCACCATCCTGAAGAGTGTGATTGACTGTCAGCTGAGCCGCATCAACGAAGCGCTGATCACCACAATCCTCCATCTCCTCAACCACCCACGTACCCGTCAGTACGTGCGAGCTGACGTCGAACTAGAGGTACGCACGCACATGGACACACAGCCAAACTGATACGAACAGGGGGAGGCTATTGTTCACAAGTGAACCAGCGAGCTGGGAGTCATTCCAGTCAGGATTAGCAGTAGGTTGCCCGTCTCTTTCCCATGGAGCTTACAGTGATCGGTTACATCAGTCGTCTAAAGTCCCTCTCCCTCCAACACATCCTGTCTGTAAACAGATACCTGGAACAGAGGCATCACCACCTCAATAACAACAGCAAGGAGCTAATATGTCTGTAGCAGGTTGATTATTGTTATAAGGTGTATACGAATTTGAAAATGTGTCCACTTCATTTTCAAGAACTGGCGAAGATCTGCAGATTTGGTTTAAAATGTATTTTGTTGTTGATTGTGTTTTGTACTCATCCATCTGTTGTGTGTGTTTCTGTGATTGTGTTTGTGTGTCTGTGTGTATGTTCTGTCCTCCAGCAAATCCTTGCGCCTTTCACAGATTTTCACTACCGCCACAACGCAGACACGGCTGAAGGGCAACTTAAGTGAGTGTGCGAGGGGGAAAGAAGAGTGTCAGTGTTACAGTGGAAACAAAAAGATAGTGTTCTGACATTTCCTTCTGTTTACTGTTTGCTGTGTTCCTATATTGGTAACGTCATGCGTCGTGGGGTTTGTGTGGTGTTTTTGTGATATGGCCCTCGCCTTCAGGGCTCCTAGACTTCAAAACGACCTGCCTTAGGAGCTTTCCCTTTTATCTTTTGCTTTGTGACTTGTTTTGCTTGCTTTTAGTTGTCACTGATAATTTATATTTCTTTTTGTGCTCCTTGTAAAATGCTTTATAACTATTTTGAAAAGTACTATGCATAGATTACTATTACTCTTGTGGACCGAACGGTTTGCATCCTGTGTGATAGTGCCTGTATATATGTGTGTGTGTGTGTGTGTGTGTGTGTGTGTTTTCAGGGAGGACCGAGAGGCCCGTTTCTTGTCCAGTCGAATGGCCATAGTAGCAGCTTTTCGTTCCTGGTCTGGTAAGGGTCCAATACTCTTGATTTTTACACAGTACTCATTGCCGTATGTTTTCTATCTCATAGTTGTGGATAAATAGTTTATTTTTTATGTCGAGTCATGAGTTTACTGTCCTCTTTGCCTCTCTCTTTATCCAGGGATTATCAACCTATGCAAGGCTGGAAATTCTGGAATCCAATCTTTAATTGGCTTACTTTGCATACCAAATATGGAAGTTAGGGTGAGTACTGAAACAGCTGCATACCAAATATGGCTGTTAGACTGGGTATAAAAAAACAACCTTCTCACCAACTAAGGAAGTGTGTGGATTTAAAAACACTGTGTAATTTATGGGCGCAAGATTAGCAAGCAAGACCTTTCTTGCAGTTGACTGAAGTGTTGCTCCAGCCAGCAGGATTGTGGTCTTTCATTGAACCAGCCATTTTTTTTGAGCTTGAGTGGTTCTGCTAATTCGTATGGTAACCACTGTGAAATTCTCCCATAACACGCAGCAGGGCAGTGATTCAGTCAAGCCATATTGAAATTTTGACCTGCATTTTTTTTTAATCCAAATGAGGTGGCCCAAATTAGACCAAAATTTACTTCCTCAGTAGTGACTCATTTGACAGCCGTACCAAACAGGCTCTCCCCTATTTTTGGTCAGTTTCCGGTTAGATGCAATGTAGTAAAATCCTGAGGCAGCCATGAGAGAGACAAATCAAAGCAGAGACACTTACAGATATTGTCACACTGATTCCTGTGGTTTCAGAGTAACCAGGCCTTCTCTCAAGCATTGGGAGCATTGTGTAGTATAATAGTTGGTACTAGCTCAAAGGCTAGAGAGGCGTGCTTATGACCAAAAGGTCACCATCTCACATGCCTGGACCCATGGGGAAAACCCTAGTGTTGAAACTGAATGGTTATGAGGGCTCTGGGTGGCTCACAGTGTAGAGCATGCACCGTGCACGTCTGAGGCTAAGTTAGACGTAGCGGCCCTGGCCCTTTGCTGAATGTCATCTCCTCTCTCTGCCTCGTCTTTCCTGTCTCTTTGCACTGTGACAGTCTAATAAAGCAAAAATGCCCCCCAAAAAATCTTCATAAAAAGGCTCTGCGTCCCTGTTGCTCCAACAGTGGAGGGCTGGTTGTAATGCTGTGCGAGTTGAACTGCATGAAGCAAAACAGTGAGCAAAACCCTTCCCGACAAACAAACAAACAAAAAACTAAAAAAGAAAACAAAATCCTGTTCATCCCCACAGTGTGTTTTTGGTTTGGTGTTGTATGGCAGCATATCAACAACTGCTTTGTAGCTACCTAGCCAGCAGTCCGTATCCGTGCACCTCTTGCTTTCAGCCTGATATTCCCTAAAAACATATGTACCAAATTTATATCTTTTGAAGACATTGGAGTATATGAGTTGTTGAGGTGCTGGTTAATGTCATTTGCACTGTGTCAGTCTTATGTATGTATCTGACTCCTGTAATATGATTTGCCCTGCAGAAAGGCTTGTTGGAGGTGTTATATGAGATATTCCGGCTTCCTCTGCCCATTGCAACTCAAGACTTTACGGAAGCTCTTCTTAGCGTTGGTAAGGAAACAGCTGTTCAGTCTTCAGATGTTTTTTTTCTACATTTTCGCGGTATTACTTTGGTCTTTTTACATATTCAGTATTTCACTGGGCCAAACAAAATATTGATGATTTAACAAGAAACTGTAGTTTGTCTCCTTGGGCTTGCATGAGTGTAATGGAAAAACACACTCAGAAATTTGCCCTCAAACTTTATGGTCCTGATTAAACTTGGAAAACCTATCTTTTGCTCATGTATGTTATATTCCCCTCCGGTCTACTTCAGACCCCAGCAGGTTCCAGGACAGCTGGAGACTGTCAGATGGGTTTGTTGCTGCTGAGGCCAAAGTCATCCTGCCACATCGGGCGCGGTCCAGGTGAGAGATAATACGAGAAAAATTAGATTTCACTGCCAACCACAAATGGCAGCTTAACCTTTACAGGTGACATTAAATAAAACTTCTTTTTTCTGGTTTGTCAGGCCTGATCTGATGGACAACTACCTGGCACTGGTCCTCTCTGCTTTCATCACCAGTGGGCTCTTAGAGGTGAGCCGTTGCACAGGAATAACATGTATCTAATGTGTTTTCTAGACAGCACTATTGAACTGTTTTTCCACAGATTTTGTTTGTTTTTTTTGCAAGAGTGTAACAAGTGACAAAAAATGCCTGATGACCACTTTGATGCATGTTGCTAAACGTGTAAACGGGCAAAAACAATTTGGCTTGAATTTGTCACCAAGACCTATCTGGTGATTTTGCCACATTTTGCATTGCATGTGTGCACAGCTTTAAGTTGCAAATGTTGCTATTAAGCAATACCCTCCCCTCTCTCTCTCTCTCTCTCTCTCTCTCTCTCTCTCTCTCTCTTAACTTGTGTCATTATAGGGTCTTGTTGAAGTGGTGACCAGCAGTGATGACCAGCTCGCTGTCAGAGCCACAATCCTCTTGGGAGAACTACTACACATGGTAATACAGAAGAGGGGCAATGCAGCTATGTTATATTTTGAATATCTGTCACATTGAGTTATTGTCACTGTAATGCTCAATTAATATCTCTCTGGCTTTTCTTCTACCCACCTTTCTTTTGTTTAGGCAAACACCATCCTTCCTCATTCCCACAGTCACCACCTGCACTGCCTTCCCACCCTCATCAACATGGCAGCCTCTTTTGACATTCCCCAGGAGAAACGACTGTGAGTACACACACACACACAACACGCACAATCAATCACGTTTGTGTTGTCCCCGGCAGTACCTTCGCTTGCCAAACCTATTTGTTCACCCGCAATCTATTGTCCTTTTTATCAGTAGTGCTCTGTTAAGTCTTAAAAGAAGGTTACACTTGTCTTTTTGCAAGAGAACTGAATATATGTTAAGATTAGCAAAGAGAATTCCTCCAGTAAAAAAAAAAAAAAAATCCACTGCGTACCTTCAGCACTTCCGTAAACTTAAACTGTCAAAGGGTACAAATTTCACACGCACTTGAGCACACATAAACATCCCCCATGTCTCTTGTGTATGTTCTAGTCGGGCGAGTGCGGCGGTCACCCACCTGAAGCGTTTCCATGAGAAGAAGAAACGAGGATCGAAACCTTACAGCCTTTACCTGGACCACATCATCCGCAAGTCTGTGTCGTCACACAACCGCAGAGATTCTCACTCTCGTGCACACAGGGACATCTATGTCATCAAGGTGAGCGTGCTTTTCAGACTGTAGACGTGAAGTTGAAGCACACTTTGTACTCGAAAAACATCTCGGGGTAGTTAAAATGCAGGAATGTGTAAATGTGAATTTGAGCAATAAGCCCTGAGAGGTCTGACATGACATAAAGTCGGAGGGTTAAAACCTACTGAGCTTTTCTAAATTTACATAACTCACAGCTGCGAGTTGCTTATTGCTCTCATAAAAACGTCTGTAACTCATCATTGTATTTAAGATGAGAACTCAGATGTTCAAGAAAGGTGTTATTTTAATCTATCTAATCTATCTATTTAACCTTAATCTATAAGAATGTAAAGTTAAGTTGCCATCACGAATGCTGTAATATTTAAATTAACAATCCCATGTGTGTTCTCCATTGGCTTTGAGCCTGACTCATCCAGTCAGAACCTAGGACCAGAACTATACATTTTTTATGTTATCATAGTTTATATATATACATTGTGTGTGTGTGTGTGTTTAGGACACAGAGGAAGCACTGATGATGAACCTGAGAGACAGTCACATTCTCAACCACAAGCAGAACCTGGACTGGAACTGGCTGCTCATTGCCACCATCCTCAAGGTGAGACTATTCTCATTTAACACTACAGATTTCACTGCATGTCTCAGACACACACACACACACACACAGACACAGATGTGTCACACCATGCCAGTTGTCTTTTTTCATTCTAATGTTTAAATGTTTATCTGAATGTTGTTGTTTTTTCCCTCAGTGGCCCAATGTAAACCTCAGGAACAACAAAGATGAACAGATGCACAAGT
>OMLB01024018.1:0-10107 GCA_900302555.1 Myripristis jacobus
CACACACACACACACACACACACACACACACACACACACACACACACACACACACACACACACACACACACACACACAGCTTCTTCAGGTGTGTATGAAGCAGAGAGGGTAAAGCTCAATTATGTAGATGCCAAGTCATTATGCTCTCCCTTATTAACGCAGATGTCTGATCTGTGTACTTGTGTGTGTGTGTGAGAGAGAGAGAGAGAGAGAGAGAGAGAAAGAGAGAGAGAGAGAGAGAGAGAAAGAGAGAGAGAGAGAGAGAGAGAGAGTGTGGTGGAACTCATAGCTCCCACCTTTATCATCATTATTACAAAAGCAGCAGGATAAGCCAGAGCAAATTACTGAACCCCAAGCCAATCTTAATAAAACGAGAGGGAATGTATCTTTGTTTAAACAGTTGATAATCAATCACCTCAGTCAAATTAAAGAGCTGCAGGTGGAGGTGTGCGCATGAATAAGAGATGAGACTTGTATTATTAATTACTACTTGTGAGCTCTGGGCACGCTGTACAAAGTGAGGACTTTTTGGGAAAAATCACTTCATACTGAAAATGGGCCAGTGGTCCCAAATACAGTGATGCTTTCAAGGGTTTCATGATCTATGGTTTCAAATAAAGCAATCTGTCTTATGCAAGATACTAGAACAGAACAAACAGTCAGACACCCTTTTAAGATGGTTCATACTGTTTCCATCTTCGATTAATAAAAAGGTCCTGTTGATGAAGTGGCAACATTGACAACTGAATAAGCCACTTTCCCCTTTCATTTAAGTTTTTGTCTTCTTTTCTTCTTGCTAATTAAAATTTTTGTTTCCCCTCTGACACACCAGAGTGGGAAGCCCATACCCAGTGGATGGAGGGGATATGACAGGACCACGGGGAAAGACTGAGACACCTACAATCAAGTCCGCCATGTTTTGTGTGACCATTGGGATGGTTTGGTGGATTGGTTTGCCATGTCAGCTTGCCTTTGCTTGTATATGCAAAATAAAATCCTATTAAAAAAGAAAAAAGGCCTATTTATGTTTTATTTAGAGCTACAGCTTAATGAAAATATGTCAGTAGAGGGTCCTCACACATGTAGTAATCACTGGTAATCCCCGATGAGTATGCACTGCATAGCGTGTGCAACTTTGTGCCTGTCTTTAAAATTCCCTCGCTCTCTTTTTTGTATGCTGCCCTTGTAAGCCGACTGCTGAAGTAGCAAAGCTCGGCTGTGTTTACGTGCAGGGAGGAAGTGTATGGGAGTGCGGGTGTGTGTGAGTGAGTGTGGGCTGGGGCTAAACGCTTTTGTGTCTCATTAGCTATGATTTGTGATTGGAGGTCCTTGGAGTGCCCCAGTAAAGAGCAAGCTATCATATCCAGGAGCCTAATCATATTTAATCGCCTGGACAGGCTCTAAACTGACCTACACACAGGATGGTGATCGCTGCCCATCCAGTGGAGCGTTTCCCATAAACACCCTATCATTTGTTATCTCGAACATGGTACCATTCATTTTAATCAATGCTGCAGAATTTATTTATGGACTCAGGCCAAAGAGGGGAATTGCTAAACAGAGAGAAAAAAAAAAAAAACACAAAACAAATTGGCTTCCTGGGTTGGGTTTGATGATTTTCCTAGTAAAGTTTTTGCAGACGCAGCACTAACAGAGGTTACACACTTCCCACCAGACTCCTCCTCCTCCTCTCCTCCCTGCCAAAGCGTTTCCCACTCACTCCATCAGTGAGTCAGGGGAGATAAATCACAAGTTAAAACACATAGCACAGAGCCCGATGGCTTCAGCCACACAAAGGAGAGGAGAGCAGGGTAGCTGGGGGTAAATCTTGGTCCCTAAAATATATTAACACACTAAGAAAAAAGGAGGACGCACATACAGAGACCTTACATTTCCCTATCCTCTCCATTATAACCCTAACCTTAGCCATTCCCTTGACATAAACCTAACTTGGCAGTCAATCAGTGTGCCCAGTACTGAGGTGATGTCTCCTTTGGATTTTCTGTTGATGGAATTTAAGTTTCTGTAGTCCGTGCTCTTTTCTTCGACTCGTCAGCCATGGTGGCTATCACTGTTCACAGTGATTGCCCATTTCTTCTTCTCTTTATTCCAAACACTGTTATTGTTGTCAGACACGTGAAATTTCTCACTTCCTGTGGGTTATTTCTCTTGGGGAAGACCTACCAGACCTCAGGCGTTTAGAGCAGCTAATATAAAAGCTTTCATGAGTTAAGTATAGGTTGGAGAACTATCATCCTAAGCATCCTAGGCAGAGCTCTGCATGGGTCCTTATTTTCATTCTGCGACCGCCTCGCAGCTCTCGCGTCGATACTGAGACCGAGCTGATGCCTGTCATCAGGTTAGTTGTTGTTCTATGAGCGAGCCACCGGTGCACAGATTGTTTCATCGCCCTAACCGATTAAGTGTAAATTAAGTGTAGGCTAAGTCAGTCGAGTGAGATTCAATTCAGACAGTGTACTACAGATCATCCTTTCATTATTTCAGCTGATAATCGTCCACTTTGAAAAATAATTGGCTACAAGCCATTGTGTGCCAATAGCTCCATGCTCATTTTTCAGCAAAACGACACGGGTATTTGTGCAGGCTTGAAAAAAATAAACAAACAAACACACAAACAAACAAAAAAAACAACAACCTCAGATAGCATTAAATTGTAACTCCTAATTTTATTAATGTGAACCATTGATTGCCCTATGTTCTGCCTGTTGGGGGATTTTCTTTTCTGCAGATTCTTGTGGAAATTTATGGATATCCAATGCACCACAAGACTCTAATCCTAGGCTTAAACCAGTTGCTGTTTAGGCGGTTAAAACAAAAAGTGCAGAACTCTGGACCTCAAGGACCAGATCTGAGTACCACTGCTTTGATCCTTAACCCAAGTCATCACATGAAACGAACCTTCTGTAGAAATGAATACCAATGGACAAGACAAGAGGACTTATCGAAAATGTGTCATGATGGTTCTCACAAGGATGCAAGTACAAGAACACAGACACAAACACACTATGAGGCCCCGACCCAAAGCCAGAATCAAGCTGCGGTTTATGGGATAAGGAATGGAGGGACGGAGATAGCTCATGAATGAAATAATATAAAAAAGGCATGAGGGAGGGGACACTTGGGAGGAATACATTTACTAGAACACAAACAACCAGCAGCATTGTAGGTATTTATACTTACAGTACAGTCCCAAGGCTTGGCAAGCAGAGAGGAGAAAGAAGAAAACACAGTGAGCGAATAAAACAGAAAGAGAGAAGAGGGGGCAACAAGACAACACAGTGGTTGGAAACATCATGACAGGAGGGAGAGAGAAGGGAAAACCAGAGGAGTTTGTACAGAGCTTTAGCCTTCATCTGTTCATACGAAACCAGAGGGGCTGTGTGTGACTCATCAAGTCTACAAGAGAACATCTGTTTAAAATCAGAGCAGGAGACAGAGAGAACAAGAAATAGAGAGAGGAGAAAGAGGGGGAGGGGCAGAGGTGTACAAGGTGAAGGGAAAGAAAGAGAGCTTTACAGAGTCATTACAGAGGGAAATGAGAGATCAAGCAGGCAAATGTGGAGTGTGACGAACACACACACACACACACACACACACAAACCTCTGAACAGACACAAAGGCATCACTCCTCTCCTCCACTTTGCATACACAAGATGACACATAAACAAGCAGCCCCTATAGTAAACCCTCCTGGTCGCCGGCCTCCATCAAAGAGCCACGAAGAACAACTGCACGCTTCATACTCCCTCCAGTGATGTGATTTGAAGCCGGGATGCACCGCCGACAACACTGTGTCAGATATTCGACCAATACGCCAGCCAATTCCCCAGTGATAAAAGCCACGTGTATCAGATCAGAAATCAAAGAAAATTTGATTTTCTGCTTCTTTTTCCACACAACAAAAGCTGATTTTACTTTTTTCCCCCAAAAGAAGCCACAAAAAATTCTCTGAGAAAATCAAATTATATGTCAATCATTTCAGCTCACTGAGCCCGAGTGAGGAGGTTTCTGCAGAGCCTTTATAGCTCATACTCCCTCAAAATGAAGCGATGTCTATTTGTGGTCTCTGTCATGGATAGGCTCCACAAAGAGAAGAGAGCGGTGAACAGTCCATCTGAAGAATGATTTTCTCTGATTTTTTAACTTTGATTTTTCTCTGATTGTTTATCAGAGGTGGTGTATATGCTGAAATTAGTCAGAATTTCAGACGGGAAAAAAAGACAAAATTCTGCCATATTCCACAATACTTCACCAAGATTTTGCCTGTCTGGAATGGACATTTCTAAATTCAATGACATTCCAGAAATGTCTTGACCCACGGGTACTCTGTCCACAGAACCAGTGATCCAGTACTTTTACTGGCCATCAGTAGTCTGTATCGTCCAATACTTAGCACTACTTTTAAATCCTGGGCAGTGGAAAAATGATAGTGTTGTATTCGTGGTTCCTCTGATCCCTGTGCTAATGTAATTATAGGCAGGGCTGTGGAGGGATTACAAGCCCTGCAGAGCATCTGGAAAAGGGGGTTTTGTCCAAGCAGACTGTTCTCCCCCCTCCACTATTAAATCTAATGGGAGAACACACAGAGGACCTGGGAAGACGAAAGGAAACTTGAGCTAATGGTGGATGATTAATGTGGCACAGTGTGTGCGTGTAGTGGTCTGTGTGTGTGTGTGTGTGTGTGTGTGTGTGTGTGTGTGTGTGTGTGTGTGTGTGTGCAGTGTGGTCCTGCACAAGCATGTGTGATGTATTGCTTTGCACCACAGCCTAGGACACTGTGTGTGGTTGTGTGTATGTGTGTGTAGCTGATTGACAAATGGTAGTTGGAATAAATCAGGACCACATTAACTCTTTCTTTCAGTCATATGCACACACACACACACACACACACACACACAATCCAAAGGGGTTGCCCTGTGCTTAAATAATTAGGGACTCAGAAACTTGTCTGACAAGAGAGGAATAAATAAGTCTTATAGTCCAGGAGGTTAATCCTTGTCAGAGGGACACAATTCTGCGGCGGCTCTGCACCACTTCAAAAGGAAAGACCCCAGGGAAAGTGTGTGTGTGTGTGTGTGTTTGTGTGTGTGTGCATTAGTATAAGTGAAACCTGCATAATAGGAAATGCTGTGTTTTGAGTGTGCGTTTGTATTTGTACATGTGCTGCGTGCACTACTCCATTATCAGCAAAACAAGCTTATTAAAAAAGTGTACAATTCTGCATTACATTATTATGTGAGAGCGTGTGTGCGCCTGCGTGCCTCAGTGTGGTCATGAATCCATCTGTGTGTGTATGACAGAGAACCAAGTGCACGCCACAGTTTTCACATGGTTGCTACATGTGAGTGTGTTTGCGGGTCACGGGTCGGCTGCACAGTGGCTCTCCGTGCTCGTCAAGCGGCGGAGTCCTTCACTCTACAAGTGGCCGTCACCATTTAACGATTTGCATGAAGCCGAGGTCTCAGGTCAAGTGTTACAAAAACACTACAGCTTCAGGAGGGAAGCTCTGAATGGTGTGATTAGCTGGAGCTCTGCGTGCCTCAGCCACCTCAATAGCTCAGCGATATCAACCAAGGCCTTCAGATCTAAGAGTCATGAAAGACTGTGTTGATGTTTTTTTTCTTTTCCCGTAACAAACCTGCAGTTGACACATATTTCCTGGTGTGCAAATAAACATATCACTCTGGAATTGTTTTTAGCTTTTTTCTTTTGTGAAAAATTCTTGGTAAGTGAATCGAGTGCTTGGCTCTTCTGCTTTATTAGATACAGTGGACAGACAGGAGAGACGGGGCTCAAAGAGAGGAGATGACAGTCACACCTAGACTGCTGTGACAAGGGCTTAGCCTTAACTGTATATGGTACAAACCCTACACAATCCACTATGTTGGCGTCCCATATGGACTGCATGCCAACATATTTAGGTCTCCTGTTGGCTATGAGATGTGCTCCTCTGGGGACCAGGTAAGACACTTTAACTCTATTGTGTTATCCGAGAAAGTGGTTTTCAAAGTGGGTTCTGGAGATCCCAGGGGGCCTGTGAGGCATTTCTGGGGGGTCCACACCGAAATGAGGAATATGTTAATTTCACTATAATTCAATTCCCTAGAAAACTGTTAGAAAATTTAAAAAAGTGTACGTATTTATTTTAACAATTGTATAGCATCTCAACAATTTTATAGTTAACATAAACCAAAATATCTTCTCAAATGGGTGTCACAGGCTTAATGACAGTCAAACTGTGGTTCCAAAACGTGAAAGAGCTTGAAAACACCCAGTCTAAAATGTATGTTCCTTAAATCACTGAACCAATCATGTCACTAACAAATCAATCCATCAAATCTAACTCCTTGGAAAGAAACAAAGACAGGTAGGAAGACACGAGCAAACAGCGAACATGTCACTCTATATGAAAGATACAGTTCCCCCTGGGCCAATCAGTGACAAGCATGTCACTTTGTTTAGATGTTTGACTCACAGCTTGGCCAAACGTATCTCTCCCCAAAGAAAATCCAGCCAGAGGTGTTTGAGATATCAACGAATGGACAAAACAAACCGACAGAAGGAGACCAAACCAAGGCCATATTGCAGGACAATGACATTGACGTGATCTCTGAATGCTGCACCGGCGCTGTTTCTCTCTCTTTCTCACCTGCAGGGTTGGAGAAGTCGAGGACACTGGTGGCCGGCTGCAGCAGATCGGGGCTGCTGGATGACAGGCTGCCAGGAATGGGCATGATGGCCACGCTGTGACGGCACTGCTTGGTCCCGACGATGCTGTCGTCCTGAGACTGACCCACACTGCCATCACTAGCAGGAGGGGGTGACAGGATGAGGAGGGGAGAGGGGGTTACAGAAGGAGGGGAGGCAAGAAGAGAGGAGGGAGAGGGAGAAGAAGCAGGAGAGGGTGAAGATGAGAAGGAAGAAGGAAGGAAGGGGGTGTGAAGGTTGGAAGAGGGAACGAGGGAGAGATTATGAGGGACGGAGAGAGAAAACCAGAGATTAGATTTACTTTGTCATAAACAAGGTGCATGATCTGCTCCACTGAAACAACTTTTATGCCTCTATTTTGCAGTGGTAGACATTTTCTGAAAATCTCTCCAAAATGTTTTTCTGTTGTTTTATGAGATTTCAGTACAAGTACCAGCAGGTGTGCATTTTCCTTCATCTTGTGAACTTGCAAACTCATAAAACAGAGAGGAAAAAAAAAAAAAAAAACGCTGGGAGATTTAATCAAAATGTCTACTTTTGCAGAAAGATAACGCAGAATACCAATATCAGTGAGTTTGCCCTTTAATATGCAGCAATGACACAGCTGAAATTCATCCATGAGAAGGTTTCATGAATGGCATTAACTGATAACAAGCATTCACGGACACGGGCACACAAATGCACCACACACACACACACACACACATACACAGAATGACACGGGACAAAGAGACTGGCATATACAAGCTGACATATACACGGGGACACACACAAGCTTTGTGGACAGCGGGAACAGATATGAAAACAACTGGAAACTAATGAGTAACGTTTGAGCTCAGGCAGACATTTTCCTGGGCTCAGCGAGTTTTCATGTGTTTATCTGCATGTTCATGTGTTGTGTGGCCTCAGTCTTTGTGTGTGTACCCAGGATTTGACCAAACTCTGAGCCATCTCTCCAATCTAAACTAAATCGGAGAGGGAGGCACCACCCCTACCTGGTTCCCTCACTTAGTGATATGCAAACACCAACCTTTACATTAATGGCCTCATTAGCTTAGCTGGGTCTCTGTATATGGCTAAACGAGGCAGGAGATGGACATGGCAATTCCCCCGAGACAAACCCATAGACTCACAGTTTGGATTTTGTAGCTTTGAAAGACAAGCTATGAGTAACACCCCCTCTCATGATGAAAATGGGCTTTGGCAGGTTTGATACTGTTTGGATGTATCACTTTCCAACAGGGGATCTGCAGGTTTCAAAAATCTGTGCTTTTGGGTAATTGTTTGGGCACTTTTGTACACTTTGGGGTTCTTTTGGGTGAGTTGTAAGACCTGAGCTGGAGACTTTTCCAGACCAGACGAAAAAAAAAGAAAGAAGCAAAGCTGGGGATTACAGCAGCAGGACAATCCACAGTAAGGTAAAAATACAGAAAAGTAGGCTTATACTTGATGTTTAAATCTTTACTTTATTATGACTCACTCAGCTTTCTGCCACTGAGTGTATTGGCCTGTGAGGCAAACCAACCAATCTAGCACTCTACCACAAGTTACAATAATTGCGTATTCAGAAACATTAGCAAATACTGCCTGAATGAATATGGTGCACACAATAAAAGGGCTACTTTTTGCAATGTTTCTCATCAAGCCAATTTCCCCACAAACCCTGTTGCCTCCTGTTGCAAAGAGGTGGTTACTACCTGTCTCTCCTCTGAGTCATTCCTTGGCATTTTTTTTTTAAGAGAGTAAGAATTAAAATAAGAACAACAGTCCTTTAAAGCAACCAATATGCATTGGGACTCAGTGAGCTGTTGAATCTGAGGGTTTGCCATGTCCTGCCTGCATGCTAATCTGTAGCCTCCCTTGAGGTGTGTCTCCGGTCTGTGTGTAGGGAGGGTGCAGAGGAGTAGCATGGGGCTTCCACTAACACAGCTGATCACTGCTGTAGCAAAGCCTCGGTAATCTCCCAGTTGTCAGTCGATATGTACTGCAGCAGCAGCGAGGAGGAGAAAGAAAGGAGAGATGCAAGAGATGAAAAGAGAATAAAGACAGAAGAAGACGGACAGGCAGACAGAACACAAGGGAAAGAATGAGAGAGTGAGAAAACTGAAATGGAGTGGGGTGGAGAAAAAGAATAGGAGCAAGAAAAACAGAAATCTAAATAGAGAATGATAGAGAAATTTAGCTCTATTGAGAAGAACACAGGGCTCAAATTAGCCCCGTACAGAGACTGCCAGCTCTTGATTGCATCGCAAGGCTAATGATGTTCTTATTTGGAACAATATCTGATGATGCTGATTGTAGGTGACAGTGAAAACTCCTCTTGGCTGCACGTGTGGTACAATCTGTCCCATGCATAAAGCAGGTTTAAATTATGGCACCATGCTTAATTTGGCGATAATAACAGGAGTATAGACAACATATTCTGCATACAATGAACAAAGTATCATTTTCTAGCTTCTGCAACTACATTGTGTGTAAATAGGTTTTCATCTGATTTATTTTATTAGCCAGCAGGTGCTCAGTGCTCAGCTTACACATGAAGAGACTAAAACCAATTGCAGCTCATGACAATCTTTTCCTTTATTCAACACTGTGGCAAATCAAGGGCTCCTTGATATTTTCCACGGCACGAATCAAACCCTGTAGAATAAATTTGGTTGAATAACAGATCATGTAGGGCCCACTTCAGAAAACAGCAGCGAATAAAACATTTAAGTCGACAGTCTGAGTGTGAAGAAGTGGAGAAGCAAGCACCTTGACTCTGCGGAAAAGGGAGCGAGGTGGAGGAGGCGGAAGAGGAGGGAGAGGGGGCTTGTTTGTTGAACGAATTAGCATGAAATCTACCAGTGCAGTCCTCTAGCCATGTTGCTGAAGGTCAGTGGTGCTAGTGCTCTGTGTGGCTGCCTACTGTGTGCTTGTCTGCAATGGATGCTGAATCAGATGGTCAGAGGATGGGGAGTTACACAAGAGGTCTTACCCAAACAGGCCCCTGAAGCAGCGGAGACAAAGACGGGAGAAAGACAACATTGAAAAGCATGAAAAAAAAAAAAAATCAAGGATCAGAGCTCTGCTGAAGTGCACTGGCAAGACAAATAGCTAAAGCATAAAGACATAAGGCCTGTGCATGAAAGACAAAGTGTCTCTCTCTCTCACACACACTCTCTAACACACACACACACACACACACACACACACACACACACACACACACACACACACACACACACACACACACACACACACACACAGACAGGATATAAATGCCAAGAAAAGAGGATTCAACTTCAATTCATTATGTTTATTTTTTCTTTTTTCACCCATCCCACCTGAAAAGACTAATACATGAAGGCACAGTCTGAAATGTTTGTGTCTGTACTC
>OMLB01024019.1:9230-57256 GCA_900302555.1 Myripristis jacobus
GTTTTTTTGTCAAAAAAAAAAAAAAAAAAAAAAAAAAAAAAAAAAAAAAAAAAAAAAGCAAAAATTCGTGCTGCATAAGAAATACAAATTGTTTTCCCTGTTAACAAGCAAACAAGTCAGAAAACATAAAACATGGACCTAATTGACACCAGCATCAGGTACTCAACTTGTTATATACAATCTGTATGACTGTCAAAGTGTGCTCTTCAGCTACTGCAACTCATCCAAAACCCTTCAGCCCACCTTGTTGGATATTTGAAACTTAACATCACCCCTTTCTTCATTCTCTTAACTGGTCACCTGTGGTTGTTCACATTAATATCAAAACGGCACAGCTGGTTTACTAGACTACTGGGAAAATTGCGTCTCTTCACATCTAAGCCGTGGCACTCTCCCTGCTCTCTGCTACAACCTGCTGCTTGGCTGCTGTCTTCCTTGTATCGACCTTGTCATCACTTCTTCCAGCCTTGACTGTTCTCTGTCCCAGATTCCCAGTGGTGGAATGACCTTTGCACTACACTCAGGGCAGCAGACACTTTTCCTCTTCAATCAAAACCTGAAGTGTTTTTCATCTTTTAAAGGAAATAACAATGTTCACTCTAGTTTTGTTTCACAAATGGTCACTCCTTGTGGTCCCCTCTCATCTTTTGGTTGCTCTTCATCTCTGGAAGGCAGTGCTGAATTTCACCCTACCTTTTGCTCAGAGATGTTCAATTTCCTTTTCAGCACACTTACCTTGCTTTGAGAGGTTAATCCGTTTATTTTCCATGGCTATTCCTATGAAGTCAGGAAGCTTTCCTTGTTGTTCACTCCCTGTGCAGCAGAGCATGTGTATATATAGATTGGGATGAAGAGAGAGAGGGGAATAACATGCAACGGAGGTTCTGGGCTGGATTGAAACCCAGGAGGTTGCATTTGCATAGTATGCACAGGGGGCCTTGCCATCTAAATGCAACCACAGAGACCAGGATGCCCCTGTCAGGAACCTCTGTCTGGCATGCATATAAATTCACCAAGCAGCACTTGATAAAATGTCAACTCTCACAGTGCTCGCTGTTGCTCACCACAGTGTATTTTTGGTAGAGGATGACTGTGGGAATAATATATAAAACTCTACAGTGTTTTTTGTTTTTTTTTAAACAAATTATGCTTCTACTGGGAGACTCCTGGTATTAATGTTTTAAGGTGCTTAAATATGAGTGACAGGCAGATAGGGGAGGCAGTCACCAGATATGTAGCTGTTGCCTGGATTGCAGGAAAGCATCTTGCTCCACTTTTCCCTGTCTGTGATGGCTGGAGCCCAGTAGTAAGATCAAGTTAATGATTATGACAAGTGTCGCAAGTCAGCTAATGAACATATTTCTTTCTGCATGTGTAGCTTGCTGATGTTAGCCTACAACACACAGCAGCAACGCTTCATGATGCACATTAATTTGGAACAGAACAGATAGTGATGAGGCTACAGCTTGACAACAGTCTTATTCAGAAATAACTGACTGCAGTATGCCTTAGGTGGCTTTCATACCTTGGGGGGCTCAAAATTGTAACATTGTTGCGTTTATCACTAGTTTCGGTTCTGCATTCAGACTCCGATTTTCAGAAGTGAACCGAACTTGATGAACAACGTCACATGGTTGAAAGGGACGCTTCTCGATTGGACAAACAGGGAGGGAAATCCCTCCCTTCTTTCCGACCCGTAAAAACAACAAACGGCAAACATGGAGCCGGGTGAACGTTTAGCCGTTTTGGGCTTTATGCTTTTTCTCCTTTTCATTTATCATATGAACACGGCTCGGCAAACCATTCTGACTCTAACCCCTAACCCCAACCAGTGGGAACACCTGTTCACTGGGGGCAACCAGTAAAACAGCCCCTGAGGCTGCCTAGCCTGGTCCTCGGGTGGGTACCCGTGGATGGGAAGTAACACTCCTCCATAGGGTGCTAGGCCAAAAATAGGCACCAATTAGGCAATATTCTGGGAAAAACAAACTCAACCAGGGACAGTGGGGTGATCTGGTCTCCGGGGGCAACTAGTAAAGCAGCCCACAAGCTGCCGAGCCTAGTCCCTGGGTGGACACCCGCTGCGCCAGTGGCATGGGTTTAACAGCCAGTTGTATTTATTCAGTTTTGGGGAATCACGATGTCTAGAAAACATGATAAGCCCAAGTAAGCTGGCTGACAAGGACTAGTTACCGTCAGATCTCATGTATTTCTGCTGAAATGGAGACACTTGGGACCGGACCGAGACCTACGTTTTCTGGTGGACCAGAGTTTGCTTGTTTGGTCCGCACCAGAGTGCGGATGCGTGTTTGCACCTGCTCAAACGAACCGGACTATCCAAGGAAATGAACTCTGGTCCGTTTAAAGCGGACCAAACAGCTCTGGTGTGAAACTGCCCTTAGTTAACCATTGATCAGAATCAACAGAAGGATCATAACCCTGTCATAGCCCCTCTTGTCAGTATAGTCTGTGGAACAACCACCAAGTTCCCATCTAAGGATCTCAGGCTTTGAGACGGGTTATAAGGGGTTAAAAGCTCAGTAATATATCAATGGGCAAGTCCATATAGCGCTTTAAAAGTAATCAATAAATCTTAAAATTAATCCTAAATTTTAGAGGAAGACAGAGAAAAGAAGCTGGGTGTAATTATCTCTTTTGCTTGTGGTTGTGATGAGTCTGACTTCAACATTTTGGATAAGCTGTAATCAGGATAACAAACGCTTGCTCAGGGTACCTCAGTGTTTGAGACAGGATGTAATAAAGATGTGGATCACTGTCTCCATGTTTTTATTTGATAAAAATGACTTAAGTTTAGAAATCTTCCTGAGATGATAAAATCAGGACTGAGCAGCTGAGTTAACATGCTTCTCCAAGCTCAAACATCTGTCAAAAAATCATAGGAAATTACACAAAGTGAGGTAACTTTTTGAGAAAGATAAAGTTGTTCTCTAACTGATGCACTTAAACCATCAGAAATTATAATAAGTATCTCTTATTTATTGTGTAATTGCAAGAATTGTTGTGACATCCACGTCTGAAGTAGAGTGTGTCAGTGTTATTTAGATCATTTGCATCTAGTGGTGCAACGGATCACTAAAGTCGCAGTTCAGGTCATATCACGGTATATTCACTACACAATTTCGGAATTCATCAGCTATTATCTCATGATGACTTAGCGTCTCGGGGCAATGATCAATTTTTGGGGGCTTCTGGTGTAGCTGCTCGCTTCCATTTCTGCGGTGTGTTTGTGCACATTACTGTTTCTTTTATTACATGAGTCAAATATTACCCCACACAGAACACAAACACTCTATACTATATATATATCAATACTTTTTGGGGGCATTTTAGGTCCAGATAATGTTTTGGCCAATGTTTTCCTCCTCTTTTGTTCCTCACACAGACCTACCTGCAGAAAACTACTTAGATCTTAGCTATTACACCCCCATCTGTGTCTGCTTAACAAATGACCCAGGGGTAACATGTTGATGTAGAAAAAGAAAAAGAATTGGACCTAGCACAGATCCCTGAGGAACCCCACAAAACATTTTAGCACTAGAAGACATAGCATCATCAATGCCCACAGCAAAACATCTATCTCAGTAGAGTAGACCCGATAATATGCTGTTTTGGAGATTCCGACCTAGTATGCAAGGTGATCAGGCAGGCTGTTATCCTCAACAGTGCTGAATTCTGCACTGAGATCAAGACCAACCAGAAGGTATTTCTTGCATATGCAGCTAAGAGGAGATCATTCATTACAGTGAGCAAAGCAGAATGTGTATAGTGGTGAGCTCTGAATCCAGACTGAATTTTTCAAAAAGGGGTTTTTTATGCTTGAATGGAATCAGCTGGTGAGCAACTATTTTCTCTAGAACAGGAATTGAAATTTTGAAGTAAGGCAAAGACAAATCCACGATTGTTTCCATAACGCCTACATTTTCTTATCATTTGCCTTCTGGGTTTGATTTTCCAACAAAAAAGCATATGAAAGTTGTGCTGGATGTTGGTGCGTTTTACCAGAATGTGAACGCACCAGAGGATGTAATGTCTTTTCAAATCAATGTGAGCATTAATCTAAATTCCCATGCAATGATAAAGTTGCTTTGAAAGTGCACTTGTTGGGATACTGGGATGTTCACTGTGATGTCTCTGCAAATTGAATTTCCTACTGTACTGAATAGAAATGGAAATGAATGCTTGCCTGAAAGGTAGGAAATTTTTCACTTAGCCCTATAAATAGTATGGTCTTCTTTGGAAAATTTTTGGTGAATTGTAGCAAAGGGGCCAAAGCATGCAAAACGTGATATCATTAAGCAAATACTGAGGCTGCAATTTTGGAAGAATATGTGTCCTAGTTTTTTCCTGTTCTTGCATTAGGCACGAAGTGTTGCCTACTCATCTTTTAAAGCCCTCTTTAATTTTACATAATCCTTCCAACTTTGCTGACTTCATCAGATGTATGATCTCTTCCATAAAAATCATCTGTCAGAAATTAAATTTGCCATTTTCCCATATAGATTACCATTTAAACAACATTTTCAGAGATTCAATACAAGTGCAAGAGATTATATTGAAAAACTGGTTATAGAAGTATGATGTAAACATATGAGAGAAGGAAATATTCAGAATGTTGCTGGGTGAGACTGAGGTAGAGAGAAAGGAGGCTTGCAAGGAAGTTTCCAAAATTGGTAAATTTAATTGCAGTACTGGAACACAAAACACAAAGCTTTGGGGCTCTTGACATTGGCATCGGTACTTTCCAGCATTAAGAGATAGTCATTAAGGAAACGAGTTGTGTACTGAACTGACTGTCCTCGTCCAACTTGATAATCTGAGTGTTTTTTTCTTCCCCGAAGAGTCCCTCCACGGACAGCTCTTGAATAATCTGTATTAGTCCTGCAGTTGATTTTGTTTAGCATAAATACAAAATACTGTGGTGTCCTGAAATGCCATGTAGAAAAAGCCTACATTTCGTCTACCAGGACTTTGGAGCAAATGTTATCAGATTTGTTAAATTGCCCCTCTAAATTCCCTAAGGCCCAGAAAATGGTGATAAGACAAATACAATTTCTAAATCTTAAGAATTGTTCTGCACTAGGAAGATAGTGTGGTGGTGCTGCTGCTGTTACCCTCTTCCAGGACATATTTCAGGAAATCAGCCAAATTTCAAACCAACTTTATCAAATAGTGAATAACTTTATATCTATGGGCAGCTGAAGACCTCCAGTTTTATCTGTTATAGTCATTCCAGCATCAGCACTGATTGGTGTTTCACTGCCTAAACTTTCCTTGTACACATTTGCGTGATGAACACAGGGAGATAGCACATTTTATTTGTGGTTCCAAGTAATTAAGTAAAATAAATAATTTACAAAATCCAGAATTGATTTTCATGCAAAGCTTATTAGAATGAAATGTGCTGCTCGAATCCCCCTTTCTACTGTACTGTGCAGATGCTATTTTGGGCACAGCTATTCAAAGATTGTACAGTGCTGCAGTATGCATACTTTTGTTTCATCTTGTTTTTTCTCTTACTCCTCTTTCTCCGTTTTCCTTTTGATGGCAAAGTCACTACTGTAATCACCACTCCTTTAACAAGGTGGCACTGTTGCTGAGCTACTGGGCTATTCATGAACCCTTAAAGGGTGACGGGAAGGGAGGGCTTCTTCCCCCTCCCACCAGGAGATGACTGTGAATGCAGCAGGGCAAGTAGTCACAGCGGATACAATCTATTGGCTTCTCAGTGCTGCCGCTAATGTCACAACCCTGTCTGTAGCCTGCACTGCCTGTGCCAGTGTATTTCTATAGCTGCTGCTGCTGCTGCTGCTCTCCCTCCCCCTTAAATGGTGTGGGCAGAGTGGGATGGAAGCCCGCATTGGAAGCCTTTTCATGGAAATGCTCTTTGCTGTTGGTATTGCTCTAGCACCATTCTGGTGACAACAACATGCCGTTGAAATGGAAAAGCGGTTCTCCTGTCAGCTGGAAATTCCCAGTGCCAGTGCTTAAGACATCCAGGTCCTCACCTCTTTCGCCTGCCTACATGTGAGTAACAGCCAAATAGCATTCAGATTATGCCATTGTGGTGATGTACATTAAGGTGGATTTGTTTCATTTCAGTTTTGGAAATGTTTTTCTTTCTTTCTTTTTTGAGTTGTAGATTGTTTTGAATACATGAATCCGTTCTCTCTCTGTGCAGCCCTAATTAAGCAGAATATGATTGAGTGTTGTGATGTATCTGGAGAGTCGGCTTGTCCAGCATGCGTTATTTGGCTTGCGTGCAGAATGCCCTGCTCCTGGGCAGTGTGGCTCATTTTGCTGTTAGTCTGGTCATGGCAAGGACCACATCCCCGACTCTTGCCCTCTCCCTGTGGCTATGTTTATTTGGGCACAGAGATTCGGCAAGCTTGGGAGGAGCCTGCCTTTGTCAGGATGTCTGGCGTGCCCTGGTTTAGGAGCTATTGTCATCTGCTACTGTTCAGGAGGGGGGAAGGGTAAAATGTAGATGGTTCACACAGGCTCTATCCATCCTCTCTTATCTGGCCTATTTTTCAGTGTTCTGCTGAAATGGATGGTGTCTTGCTTGACTTTTGAACGGTAACCTTGCATAGGCCTGAGAACAGAGTCTGAGAACATATATCTTGAGAAGATGAGAGCAAATGAAGGGTTTTCAAGGCAAGCTAACGTAAGTGGGGTAATGATAACCTGTAGGTAATTTCTGAGGTCAACAAGGCTAACATGAGAGGGTTTTTCCTTAACACACTAAGCACAGTCTTAAATTCTCACACGGCTCTGCCTATAAGGTTAACTGTTTCAAATGTTGCTAGGTTTACAAAAATTTAGTTAAAATATTATCACACCGCTGAGATGGCGCAGAAAAGAACCTAAAACCAACACAGTTTTTTTTTTTTAATTACTTCAAAATGGCCCCAAATTTAAAAGGTGATACCTTGCAACATGGCTATTTCATACATCTAAAAGCATGTTAAAAAAAACAACAAAAACAAAAACATAAAGTAGTTTAGTGTTCATATAGCCTGTACCTTTCTTTTCAGATTCCTTAACATGGTGTAAATCTTGAAGAAAATTCTAGGTTGTCATTGTGTATCTATAAGCTTTTTACCCAAGGGCACAATTTAAACATCCTTAATTACTGACACTAGTGACCTAGTGATTTTTGTTTTATTGATAATGGCGGTAACACTGATCTCTAACATACACTGTTATTGTATATTGACAAAAAAAAAATACCATGCTCTTTACAATTAGTGAAATAAGTTGATACCAGCGAGCCAGTGTTCCTTAATAAATCCTGTAAATTTCAAATTATGTTCACAACATAGTGAGGGTGTTACACGTGTAAGAGCAATTTTATGTGTCTACAGTAACATTACTGAGTGAGGCTCCACCTCAGTCTGCCCAGTCTGGCTCTGCCCTACCAGACCACTTACTATTTTGAAGCTTGTATATTGTAAGTTGTGTTTTCAGGCAGGCTGATATTGGGCTCCCAATTATAGGTTACTCTGTGGCCAAGGAAAAGTCACTTTTTATAGGCCCTTTGAGTGTAGCCTGCATCCTTTTGTCTTTGGAGTCATTTTTAACTTGGTACACTGGGTTATGCTTTGTGTATATATCCAAAACAACAAAATGATGGAGGACGCAGGAGGGTGAAGCTCTTTGAGCATGTGGTGTGAATTACGTATGATGGTGTCTGAGCTGAAAACAGAAAATTATCATGGAAATGTGTTTGCACATGTGTGCTTGCCTGCAGTGAGCCCACCCTAATCTATATATAGACTGGTTAGCTGCCTGTGGTGCAGATTTCATTCTAGCGAGGAATGGTAAAGGTTCACTGGCTGTATGACCCATTGAATAATCTGAAGTTTAGTATGAAGTCATTGGGTTTATCATTGACTCCAGATAAAGTCCTCGAAGTGAATGCCATCCTTGCATCCAGGACACAGATACATTCTTCAGTGAGTGATATTAATATTAGGTATTACAATTTGTAATACTCGTTTCCCATCGGGATCAATAAAGTTTTTCTGATTCTGATGTACAGTTTGACTTTCTGATTTCTTCTTAGCATGTAAGTCTTTTAGCACATAATCTGATATTGGCTGTTTGTTGAATTGATTTATATTTTGTCATTTGGAAATAGCACACTACTTTTAAAAGAAGGCATCCTCCAACTATGCTGGCCAGAGCAGCTGTTCTCTTTAGTCCGTTCGCTTACATACTTTCTGTATAAGTACTGATATTTTGGTTGAAGCCAATGTGACCAGTAGGTGCTTCCACATGTAGGATAAAACAGGCAACTTAGATGCAAAAGGCACAGTAGTCAATAGAAGTTTGTTGTAAAACCTCCTTAGATTGCTATCGACTCACATTCATTTGTAGGCCCAGTTAAGTAATTCTTGTGCCTAGAATCAGCAGAGCATTGTTCATTTAAAAGCTTTTGTTAACATGACATGAAACTGAACGACAGCTGGATTTCCTCTTGCCGGGTTTCATTTACTTTCGAGTGTCAGTTGTTGCTGACAAAAATGATACATTTTTGCTCATTTAAAAACATATCCAACCACAGCATTATTGTGATGAATCCAGCCAAATATAACACAGTCTGCTTTATGTGTTAAATTGACTCAATCTGGAATAATCTGACTGCAGAGATGTTGAAAAACAGCATGCTGATCTTCGCCTACATATGCTTGTACCTCACATTGCAACTGCAGTGGGATAATGAGTTCACGTCATTCTCTATACTTCATATCATTTCTCATTTCCCAAAGATGTAGCACAACATTGTTAGGTAGTTAGAGATTCAGGTACACTGAGTACATTTTTCAAGGGCTTTTGTCAGAATGTCATCTGCATCTGTCACTGCTGTCTGCGCAAACATCTGCTGAGAAGTTAAAAGTTACAAAGTAGCTTCACAGGAATGAAAAGTTGGCTATAAAGGGCCAGATTATCACTGAACGAGAGAGCTAACTGTGCTCTCTAATTGTCAGGTGAGGTTACTGTCACAGATCCGGGTGATGTGAAACAGCATTGTCATCTTTTTCATCTGAATTTTCAGTTGATCTTGCTAAAGTGCTCATAGGCAAATCCTGGAAGTTTAATGTTCACTTCCTGAGCGTGATCTCTGCCACTGAAATTTATTTACGGATTTATTTATTTATTAGATTAGGTTTTGGTTCCAATAAGAAATCTGATTATGTATTCATGTTTGTGAGGCTAAAGTAACTAACCAAACAACAAACTTTGACACTAAGATAGATTTTTATAGTCAAGCGTGTATGTGTGTGAGTGTGTGTGTGTGTGCAGGTCCCAGTCGCAGATAACCCTTTCAGAACAGTCACACTTCACTGCCGGATAACATTCTGGACAGAAAACTGCCTTAGCTGTAGAGAACTGTGGCAGGGCACTTAATTTACTTGCCCTTTGGAAATTTAAATTAGGTTCTTTCTGACTTATGGCCATTTTGGATGGAATGTGATAGCCACCCAGAGATCGTTCATTCTCAATGAGAGGCCGGTGGGGAGGCACAGACAGTCAGGCTGGCAGAATGTCAAGTAGACTCAGTCCCATGAAACCAAAGTCTTCACGCTCGTCACACACACACACACGCACACACACAACCCACCTGCCTTCCCACTCGATGTTGAATTATCCTGAAGTTTTGTGGGTGCCACACAGAGTTCCACCACACAGCTGACCAGTTGGTGGATGCCATCATGCCTTACCAGTGAAACAACAGCTACCGTGTCACTGAAACTTTGCGTAGGTCCCTCATCAGATGGTGATATTCGCCATGTTGTTGTCTTGCTGCCAGAACAGGGTCTCGAGTGAGAAAACACTGTGCTGGAAATGGCCAACCCAAAAAATAAAAATAAATAATAAATACAAAAAAACCTAAAAAAATACAAAAAAAAGCATATCTGACATTGCTCATCCAAAGAACAAGGCTGTGAATTCAGTGGATGTGGTCCCAGGTGCATTTGCAGTGAGACTCAGTGTGTACCCACAACGACCTTCAGCTTTCTGCCTTGCAAAGTAAAGATAATGGAATTATTTGGCAGATCTACAATAACTGGAATAACTACCCAGAAACTTTCAAATTCACAATGAGGAAATTCTGGCCTCATAACAAAATGACTGTGTATAACTGTACAGCCAGTTACCTGTAAAAACATGAGTGTAGCTTACAGCACTGAGTGTAGTGATGTGCACTGGAGCCATTTCTGCCGTGCACAAAGTGCTTGGAGTTCCTTTTCTTGACATAAGGGGCAGGGAGCCGTGCAGAGGGCATGCCAGTTAGCATGCATTTACATACAGCTATCACACTCCATCTTGAAATAGCCGTTGTACTGTATCCCAGTACCTCACATCATCAGCTGTGACTGAATGAGGCAAGTTACCTTTTAACACCGTTTTGGACAAACGCTCAGTAAAGATTTAGTTTTGTTTGTTTGTTTATGAATGATTAAAGTTTATTAACCCCTTGAAACCTAAGCAACTTCACCTTTCTTTCAAAAACATGGGCAAAAGACAATGGGCATCTTAAGAGAAGATGTGAAGAAAATGACCTAAAAATCAGCCAAAAAAAAAAAAGTAAGAATGAAAGAATTGACCAGAAATTAAACAAGCAAAAAAGAGCCTGTCATGAAAATGAGAAAAAAAAAAGAAGTATAATGTCATGGACATTAGCGCAAAAAACAGACAATTAGTAGAGATTTTTTTTGTAATATTATTTTACACATAAATATAATTATGATGGATAATGTTTTTTCCTATTTTTTTTTTTAAATAATTTTCTCATAATTTTCTCTTTTTTGTGTGTTATTTTCAGGTCATTGTCTTGTTAATTTTCATGTCATTTCTTGCTAAGTTTCTTACCTTTTTTTCCCATGTTTCCCAATTTGCTCAGGTTTCAAAGGGTTGTTGTAGCTGCTTGATTAATTGCTTATCTCTTTTCAACTGTACCTAATTGTTGATGCCAAGTAGATTTAGAAACTCCAAGGTGAGGCAGTTTTTTGTTTCAAGCTTATGAGTTATAAGCATAGTCAATAATCTTTTGGGATATGGGATTATACATATATAGTGCATATATTTATAGACACTGCTAAAAATATTTATGGACAATAGTGTGGCACAATTAACATTTTAATCCTTACATGTTTGTCATCATCTGGTTTTAAACCAAATAATCCTCAAATGACAGATAATCCACTTTTTTGCGAACTAGAGGGTTTTCATATTCAGACATTTTCCTCTGTAATGCTGGGCAAACTGTTCTTTTCCACCTCCACTTATCTCATCAACACGCTTTTCCAAAGATGGTCTATGTAAGGTTTTTATGATGTTATCCCCCCCCCTCTCCCCACCAGAGCTGCCGCTTCTCCATCTTAATTTTAATTTTGCTCACATGGGTGCACGTTGTGCATTCAGACATTGTGATCAGTCACACGTAATGGAAGCACTTGATGTACCACACCGTGATTTCGGGGGAATTGGAAACATAGCAGACACTTCAGTATTGCCTAATTACATTATTATTAACCACAAAAAGAATCTAACATTAATTATGCAGGCCCAATGGATAGTGATAGATTAAGAAAAGAATAACTTTTACGCGTAAAGCCAGACCTCTCTGCTCATTTGCGTCCAGGCACAATAACAGTGACGCCTCTCATTCCTCTTTTCTCGTACTCGTCTATTGCCTGTGTCTTCAGTCTTGACTCACTCCTTTGGCACAGGTCGCCTGCTTTAGCCTACACATGCTGAATAATTTCACAAATCTGCAGTGACAATACAGTGTAGCTTACTTCAAGGCTTATGCCTACAAGTTTTGCAGTTATTCATTACAAATAAGCGTCATTTGGGAATAGGTTGCACATATTGTTTAACTGGGTGCTGTGGCATCCCTCAGGCTGGCTTGGTACTTGGTACACGCTGACAGACTGACCGCTCCTCCCACACGCGAACACATCGTGAGGCTTGTTTGCCTAACTACTTGGATAGATGGATATATTTTTTTCTAATTGATTAATCTTAAATCCCCAAGCCTTTGATGTAAAAGCGTTGGACCTTAAATTGCTCTCTGATTATAGTGCCTTTGTGTTCACTTTGTTGCTCTTGATTTTTATGACAGCAAGGCATTTTAACAGCCGTCTTAGAGTATGAGAATTGATAGTATTTCAGTTATTTTTTTGTTAAATTGTAACCAGAGAAATTCTTAATTGATAAGCAATATATGGCAGAACAGAATACATCGGAGCCTGTGGTGGAGTGTAATGCAAGGAAGCAGCTTCACCACTCAGTGCAAAAGCCGTACTGTCTGCAATTCACGTGTCCATCAGCGTATGCTCACTGACATTCTGAATTAAATTTGACACACTGAAATTGTCAAGGCTTGTACTTGAAGACTGTTGTTTTGACATTTTGGGTTTTTCATTCACGCACAAAAACCTACCTGGATCCCTCAAAGACAGACTATTCCCCATATATGTTGCCTTAATTCACATTGTAATGATAGCAACTATTTTAAAGAACCAGTGTTATACAATATCTACAATCTCCCTTTGCCGTGTTGCTCCATTTGTAAATCCAGATTCTATGTATGATTTCCAGCAATTGTAGGACTATCTGTTAACTCAGCGAGCTGTGCTTTGTAACGATTAATCAAATTAGATAAGTATGAGCATTAATTAGGGAGGTTGCCAGTTTTAGTCAGAATGGGCAAAAGCAAATGACAGTTGTCAGAGTCCTCGGGCACAGATGACTGAATTCGTGCAAGAGATGAACTCCTTTTTTAGTGGAACTTTACGCATGGGTGAACCAGGAAATAAAATGCATGTATGGAGTGTCTGAATTTAAATAGGCCATCGCTGTTTGCCAGACTCATGAATTTTACTGGTTGGGAAAAACTGTTCATTATGATGATCAACATTTTTACATGGTAATCTATCCATTGGCTGTTTTTTTTTTATATAGTAGAGGCATTAGAGCGTTTGTTGGAATCACGACGGTCTCCATTCTCTTCCTTAAAAAGAGAGAGTGCCCTTTCTCTGTTCATGGCTGCCATGCTTCTGTGTTCGACACGTCTCTGCCCTTATGTCTCACACTGTGGTGGGGGAAGGGAAACGTGGCATAGCACCGGCTTCTCTCAAATGTTGATTGTTCACTTGACTTGAGAGAAAATGTATTATTGCTGTTAACAGACTAACCAAACATGAGCATGTATATTACAGTAAAAAAATTACCCAGCAGAGCATCAGTAGACTTGCTTCTTAGCCTTGGGTAGCCTGCCAGGTTTTCATGGTTAACAGGGCAGGTCATTGATGAGCAATTGCAAATTGTTTGGGTGTTTTTTATGTGTGTGTGTGTGTGTGTGTGTGTGTGAGAGTGTGTGCTTCTGAAGTTGGAGTTTGTACAGGGGTTGGCATTCAGCACCATTTCTCACTGACCATCTGGAGCAGTTGTTTTTTCAAGTAACTGTAACTTTTGTAGCTTTTCCCATACACATGTGCTGGCCTGGCTCTACACGGTTTGACTCGACTTGTCCGCCCAGTGTGGCTTGGTTTTTCGTTTCCATTACAACAGGGCCACTCGCTTGAAGTTGTGTCTTAAGCTAACAGTCGCCTGTGGGTGTGTTGACCAGTTTTTCCGATGAGTCTTTTCATTCAAGTCTAACGTGCAATTTGTACGAGTTATGAACATAACAAGATCATCAGGCTATTTAAAACAAGCAGTGTTACGAGTAGTCCACACCCATAAGAGTTAAATTAGCACATGCTTATTTTCATCACCCAGCTCACAGCAGTATCAGATGTACAATTTTCCAGTCAACATTGTCACCTCAAAGTAATGGCCACCAAAAAATCAACACGTGTGAACACAGGAAAATTTGCTGTGAACAAAAATTTATATTTACTGGCCCAAAGAAAGAAAACACAGTCAGGCCAGTGGTCAAGTGGCAGCATGAAGCTCTGTCATGCGTTCTATCTCTTACACCCTTTATATTTGGCATTAACATACCCTGGATTGGACTGATAGCAGATAATGGTGGTTTGGGACTCATTTAGCCATATTAACAACAAATTACAAACACAGCGTGTCTCCAGTTCGCATGTAGGAGCTATGTAAACAGAAATAAAATTAATGAATGAATCCTAATCAGGAAACACACAAACGGACAGGATGCAGGCAGCTCGCATATTAACATCCTTGCGCAAAAAGCACTGTTGGAGAAGAAGTGACTTGCAACAATATGCATTTGGCGAAGGAACAAGAAATTTAATTCCACTTAAGCATTTTAAATCCAGGTGTAAATATAATCCAGCCACATCAGATCCAGACAGTCTGTGTACGGGATGCATCTTAATGCCAGGTCTAATGGCAGCCTTTCATATCATGTCATAAAGTACCACATCACATCCTGTTATCTGACATTGTAGGGTTGGGCATTATCAGTTTTTTTCATATCACAATAAAGTCTCCACATTTTCAGGGCTAGGTGATCTTTATCATGGTATTGTGAGAGTAACATATTGGGATGCCAGTTGTTCATAACTACAGCCATATTCCCCCACTGTCTCAAAAGACAAGCTTTTGACAGCGTTGCCTGGCTCAAGCTGTGTGGAAAGTGGGGCATTTCATTTCCTGCCATACTGAGGCAGCACCTAAATATTTTTTGACTGTGGACATCAGTGGATTTATGTAAAGCGTGCATACAGTTTTATTCAAATCAGCTGGCTTTCTGCTGTCATAAGGCGTGAGTCTGAGGAACTACCAAACAGCTGCAGTGGCAATTTTAATTCCCCTCACCTTCTCCTCAGAGACTTTCTCAAAGTTATCGGTTCTGTGCCAATTTTGATCCCCTTTCATGACTCTGTTCCAGAATGCTGTTACTGATAGAAATTTGTGCAAATCATGTCTTTGAAACACACGCTGTTTAACCAAAAAACTTGTGACTGTACTTGGGCAGCTTGTCCAAAAATATATTAGAGGACATGGAAGTATATTTCATCCCATTTTAATGATCGTTCACATTTTATTTATGCTTCCAGGAAAACAACACTGTTTATTTAACCGTTCTGAGAGAGCAACGTGCCTCATCCAATTCAGTGTAATTTTAACCAGAATCCCTTTGCCACTCGTTTTGAGTAAAAACAAAGTGGAAGTGAGTGGTTATTCACCCAGTCGCTTTGTTTATTCAGTTCAGAACAGCTTCTTCACATAACTGGCAAGTGGGTTGCAGGTATGAAAGTAGTTATAAGTAGCAATAGGACAAACACAGCATTTAGGTGAATAGCCTGCGTGCTTTGTTTATCCTATCCTATGCTCAACTACCACTGAATCACTTTATAAGAGCATTTTGACCCAGTTTTGACCTCTTATTCTTTTGGACTCTTAACAAGAATCCTACAGTCGTTCACAGTTCCTCTTTGTACACATGTTTAGGAGTCAAGAAATAGAAATATGTTACAAGAATACCATACCAATATTATCAGTATTACCAGCTACGCCATTGTTGGAGCACAGAATTTAATATGCCACTTAAATATTTCAGATCAGACCAAGTCATAATTAATATTTATCTAATATAGTAAACCTGTCTTTCAGCTCTTTGTATGTATGTAATAATGCTACGTAGCTTTCTTTTGTCTTTGCTGTGGTATGAAGCGTTTAGCCACAAATATATTTTTAAATTCCTCATATTCTTCAGGAATTACTGATAATGAATTTTGTCTCGATAGCACCCCTTTTATGGGAGTCTGATTTACAAAACCTGGAATGACTAAGGGAGTTGCATCATTGTGATAACTGACTAAAGCTCATTTTGTTGAGCCAGCTAACACAAAGAAAGCCCCAATATGTTTAGTTTGTTTCGTAGTACGTCCCTACGGCTCAAATTCCAGCTTAGTGCATCACAGCACCTGAAATAATGAAACACAAGTTTACTTGTGCGAATGTTAATGTACTTGGCAGCTTTCCAAAGACAATAAAAGTACGGAAACACTGCTTTGTTATCGTCCCACAACCCCATGGATTGAAATCAAATTGTGAAGCCCTGGGTGATTTCTGCCCTTATTAGAAATGTAATATCTTTTTTAATAAAACATAATAAAACACTTTGGGGACCCACCCCCTTGCTCTGGGTGATCCATGCTTCAGCGTGCCCCAATACACTGCCACACACACTTATATTCATCCATACGTACAGACATACAGAGACTGCCACAGTCACATCTCTCGTACATCCAACCCATACACACAGTGGTGGACTCTCTGTCAGCATCCTCCATTTCTTTTGTCCCCTTTGCATTTTCATCAGCCCAGTCACCAAAATAAAATCTTGCCAGTTTACACTGCTGCAAGCCAAAAATATGTTAAAATGTCAATGTTTCTGAACCAAAAATACGTTCCATATCAACATTTAGACTTCTAGCCAAAACAGCAGGATCCACCCTGCTGTTTTAACATCACGTGAACACTAGCCATTTTCATTAGCTTTGTTAGTCACCAAAACTGTTTAAGGTTGGGAAAAGGTTCATCATCATGGTTAAGGTTAGGAAAAGGTTATTGTTAACGTTATGATATGTTAGCTTAGCTATTGATTTTTGCTAATATTCGCTAGCTAATGTTTCTCTAGTATTCCATAGCAAACATTGGCTAAAAACAAACAACGGTTCTTCCTTGACTAGGTCCTGTTAATTTAGCCATCCGTCACCCCACCTGCCTTCTAACACAACCTTTTTTCACTCGGTTTATACTACATCACGGCACCCGAAAACGTCACTTTTCAATGTATCCTTGGTTAGCACAGATGTTAAATGCCAGTATTTTTTCCTGGCGACTGGGCTGGTTTTCATTGTGGAAAATGGACATCATGTTTGTTTTTATGTACCATTAATTCATATCAGTAAATATGTCTTGTTTCCATGTTTACTGTTTTTTTTTCTTATTTGTTATGTTATTATGTTGGTCTATACATGTTTCTATTTCCTTTTCTTGTTCTGTTGTGTTTCGGCTTTTTTTTAATATAATTTTTTTCATGCTAATGTATTCTTGCTGGCATAGCAGTAGTTGGTCCCTCATCCTTCAACACTAGTTTTACTTGTAGGACTGGATATTGGCAAGGACCTCATGATATTAATATAATACTTGGGTGTCAGTTCACTATGATAGTATATTGCAGTGATAAAAACACTAAAATTTGATCACAGTGTTGAGCTGGCGCTTAACTGGCACAGACTTGCAGTACAGCAGCTGAGTATCTTAACAGAGCCCCTTTACAGCAGGCCTACTTTTTTAGGGTGTTTTTTTTTCTCCAGGAGTAGAAGCTGCTCAACATGTTCTGGCTTTATTGCATTCCTGTGCTCAGTGGTTCAGAAAATTCTCAGTATAGGTGTCTGTCATCGGTTTGCTTGGTAGGACAAATAGGGATTTCCCCGCGATGCCACTCGTACCACTTCAGAAGTTTTCTGAGTGGCACTGGTTTTGTCTCCATGCACCTTGTCACCTTTTATTGTGCCTTTCTCGGTGTGTGTGTGCGTGTGTGGGTGTGTGTGCTTGTGTGTGTGATTTGGATGCTGCTGCTGGAATACATCTGAAAATCAGATGAGTCCCTTGATCTCTCTGGCAGGGGGGGCACGTACCCTTTTGCTGCTCATGAATAGTGTTGGTATTGCTCTCCTCCCTTTGCTGCGGCACTTCTATAGCTACCTGTTAGCCCTCCTCCTGTTCCTATTAAAACAACAAATGTCACATTTGTCAAGTGTAATCTCAGTCAGCTAACACAATGTAATGAAGCTGTTCAATGTATAACCATTGTGAAGTTAAAAGGTAAAACAGCACTTCACCCCAGCCCAAACAGGCATAATATGACCACCACCTCTCTCCTTAAGTTGCTTGCTGCTCATGCCTTGAGTCATAAGTGTACGAAACACTTTTTCACCAAGTTCTCAAGAGATATTGTAGTAGTGAGAGGACACACATAGAGTAAACACTTGTGTTGCACGAGACGGCATCGAAGAGGTTGTAATGGCAACTTAAAGTTGTGGTATCATTGAGTGGGACTAGCACTATAAACGTGTTTTCAAGAAAAAATAAATCTGGGTAAATATGTCATGTTTACAGCTGCTATTGCATTCATTCAGCTACTTTATTGGAAAATTGTAAAACTTTTCTGTCATTTGAAATTTATAACATGGGTGTGTGAATATTTTCTGTGCTATAAAAAGCCGTAATATTTGTCTCTCTGATCTTCAAAAACGTCTTATCAATCCATGCCCATGCATGACAATACAGTAAAGCTACCCATACTCATTAATCTTTTAAGACCCTTCCACTGCCATCCCAGGAAAAAAACATGATGACTTTAGCTCCTTGGACTGTCATACTGAACCCTGAACTGTCAAA
Source organism: Myripristis jacobus (assembly GCA_900302555.1). NCBI lineage: Eukaryota > Metazoa > Chordata > Actinopteri > Holocentriformes > Holocentridae > Myripristis > Myripristis jacobus. The sequence continues at coordinate 27,657 of OMLB01024019.1, forward strand.
GTGACACATGATTAACGAACTGTGTAGTCTTGCACCACTTCTTCCTTCTTTGATTCTTCCTTAGTTTGCTTTCCTTCCCCCTCCCTTTCCTTCTCTTACCCTTTTTTGCAAATTTACAAAATCAGTGAAAATAAATTAAACTGGCTTGTGTGAGATCAGGCAAAATCTCAATGACGTAAGTACAGGAGACATTACATTCCTATTATGTCATTTCCATTCAAGTTGAAACTGTGATTGACGGTTTGCTGTCAGAGGCAGCAGAAAAATCTTTAAATGGTGGAGCCACTGGACTAAAATGGCCCATAGTGTGAATGTGAGTGGTGCGAAATTTTGTTTAACTTTGCTCAACATAAGTAGGTGCATTCAAAACTAATTACATTCTGTGCCTTTCATTTTCATGTCCATCCACCAACATATTTTGCAACGGTTGAAGATTGAGCCAGAAAATCAAAAACACAGTTCCCTTTCATACCCATGCTCTGGCTGGTGTGAAAAACTGTGATGGTTACTCACATATTTAATTAGTGCAAAAAAAAAAAAAGTGTCAGTCAACAATTAATGCAGCTATGAAGCTAAGGTAATGACAGATTTTTGAAAATGTAATGCCTGTTGCCACACACATAAAGTGAACCCAAATAGGACTTTGATGAGCATCAATATTTGTACTTTGAGAGGCCACGACTATGATGATATTTTCTCTTTAATAAATTATTTTTGCCCAAATTATTGCCACACTGTGGGCATTTATGCCTTAATTATAAATGTCTTGAAACTTCATTGGTTATAGATGCATCTAGAGACTCAGTCTCTGTTTTCTGCTGTCTTTTGGACAGAGCAGAACTTTTTTTATGTGGGATGCTGTAGCTGTTGTCTTCTTTGTTTCGTTCCGGCAGCCACCAACACTCCTTTGTGGTTTGGACAACCCACTCTCTCCTCGCTGCCTCTCCGACTTACCACCTGACGGGGTAAATGTACCAGTACACTTCCTGTGCTGTGTGTCAATGTGATTGTGACCACTTTTGTAGCCATGAAAATCTCTCAGCATCTAGTGGTGGTAGTGTTCACAAATTCCAACTAGAAGCTGTCCACGATCATCTCCCTGTAAAATGTACCTTATAACTGACCCCATCTTCTCATCTCCATTTAAAAAGATTGGTCCTGTATAAGTCTCAGTTCTCTAGATCTCTATGTGCTCAACGTTTAGCATGTGTAGCCTTAATCATCGATTTTTATCTAGTTTTCCTTACCTCCTGTGGTGGCAGACACTATTCTTTCCAGTTCCTAAAGCCTACATGTTCCATGTTTATTTGTCTTTGTTTTTGATGTATTTCCATTGCTCATCTTTCCTTGTCCTTGGCATTTGAATGGCATGTGACAACAGTGATAATTGACCTCTTCATGCTTAATCTCATCTAAATGTCTTTGGGCCCGATTGTTAAAGTCTTGAGTGAAAATAGACTGCTTGAATTTTATCAATGAGAATTATGTGATTAGAAAGTTATCCACTCACACCAACCTATGCGACTAAGGGTAGTTGCAACACTGGATTTATGTGTGTTGAAGAAAATGCCTTTAAGCTAAGGTGTGCAGCGATCTCCCATGCTGTGTTGTTGAACGCAGAGGATTAATTACCATAAGAACTATCCCAGAAACTAGAGCTGATCAGACTATATGGGAGCATTAGAGAAATTACAAAAGATTTGACAAACAATTTAACTTCAGTTAAATTTACACTGACCTTACATAATGGTATCACAACTAGGATTTTGTTTTATAGCATAAAAACTAGTTATTTCAAATTTTAGATAACTCATCTTTGTTACACAGGTCCAGAGTTCATTGTGCTATATATACTTACTTGCAAAATTAAATATGCTATAGCAGATGGACTGAAGTGGCTTATTTTCAGGAACAAACCAGTTTCTGCATAATCAAGGAACTGTTCTCTTTTAGCTGCTTGTCATTGGTTCAGCCTATCCTGTCTTCACACCTACACAGTCAAGAGGTGTCCTGAAAACCTGTTAATTAATGTTCATACCAATTCTCTATCCTTTACACTAATTTGGTATTGGTGGCATTGGTAACTTTTTGTCTCGCTTACAAGGTTAATGGACTACAGTTAACCTAAATGTGCCAGAAGAATTAACAGATCTCAAACAAATGATGTTTGGGATGGCTTTGTTTACAGTAATGTGGCAGCCATTTTAATAGCAACTACAAGCTGCTTCATTCAAGAACAATCACGTTTGGCCCTCTTTTGTCAATAGATGCTCACCTAGATAAAGTTACTTAAAACATGAGGAACATTTACATCCCAAGCGAAGAACTGTTCCCCGAACCACAAAAAACTTCAGTGATCAAATAAACAGCAGCATCACAGCGTTTTGCTGAAGCAGAGTGCTTAGTCTTGTAAATGAGAAGCGCTATCTCATCAGCAAACGTAAGCCAAAAATTTACATATCAAAACCGTTAGACAAAACTGGGCCAGTCTCATTTGAAAACCATTGCTTTAAAAAGCCTCAGGTGCCACATCCATTGGTTCCACCGTCGTCCCCATATCTTGTATCGATATGGAGACAATATTTTAAGCCTGTCTTACATTCAGCGTATGAAATGCTGCCATTCTTTGTCGGCTGTTGTATGTCATTACATTTCTGTCTCTCTAGATTCCCTGTTACTGAAAAAAAAATGAACACAAACAAAACATATTAAGGCTCTAAATTACACACACCACCCTCATTATTGTCAGTCACACATCATTCTTACATTAATTTTGACAGGTTCACCTTAGTGAAGGCCAAGTGGATGTCAACTTGCCTGAAACATTACTTCTCTCCTCATAGCCCTGTATTTAGAACACAACATTGTTTTTCATACGCTGTTTGTTTAGAAAATCAGGCTTTAATTCCTAGGCAGCAGGTTTTTGTAGAGGTAGCAGTCACACTTTTTAAAAGAGGGCTTACACCACCCAGTTGACGCAATACATTGCATGTTATTTGCTTGCAGTGTATCCTTCTGAGACAGTTCTGCGGGCTGATAACAAACACAAAATGAACATTTGGCAGGTTTTGTGGGCCTACAGTATGTTTAAATTTTTAAACCAAAATGAGCTTCATTGTTTATTAATATCAGCTCCGAAGCAGAAAATGTACCCATGTCCCTAGAAAAATTCCTCTCGGTGAGTCACATTTTCCGTCATAACGCATTAATTTTCCATGCGAGTTGATGCCAAATTACATTGGAGTGCTAGTTCTCTTGTCATTGGCTTTTGCAGAGAGCATTACATCTTAACAAATATTGACTAGAATGTCCCTAAACCGCAATAACAATAATTATGTAGGTATTAGTATGCCACAAAAAGCAATAAAAAACAAAGAAAAAACTTGAAATTTCTAATGCTCAAGGGGCTGAGTTCCTTTTCTCAGTGGAAAGGTGTTGTCAAAACAGTGTTTTAAAGAGCTGCAAATTAATCAAGTTACAGATTAGAAAAAATCCTTCACTTAATTCAAACTGATGAACCGTTGGCATTGGCATCTCATTTTCTCTCCCAAGTTGTTTTTTTCCCCAAGTGCTGAAAAGCAGAGTTATGATTAAAAAGCTGTGTCCGTAGGTATTGTGATTCATATTGCAGATACAAAATTCAGCAGAAGTATCTTGATCTTTCTCAGCTGTGAATTCTTAGATGTAATGATTTTCAGACCTCACCAGCGCACCACTCTACTGCGCTGTAAATACGACGGCTTGTGGAGTCATCATTGTATCCTGTCTATTGAGAATCCCTAAATGCTGGAGGAGAGCAGCATTGCCTTTTTATCCTCAACCCTCCACAGATCAATTATTTGCAATTCTTCAGCTTGGGCCTGAGGAAGTCCCATGGAAATTTGGTCTTAGTTTTAATGCAACACAGAAACATAAAAGCTTGCAGTAATGCATCAACTTGGGTTCACTCATTTCACTTTCCCACTTGAGTTACTTGGCTGAATGTTATTTCCTGTGAAGTGCTTTTTATGTCCTGTGTTTTGCTTTAATGCCCATTTGTCCTAATTCGTTTTGTGAATTCGTTTTTTATTGAAACAGTGTTAAATTTATTGTGGTTGTGTGCTTAAAACACTTGAAAGTTTTGCTTTTAGTTTGTCACTAGTTAAAGAAAGAATTTGGTTGAAATAAAATTACCATAGAATAAGCAGAGGTCTAATCAGCCATGGTATTTCAGAACATTTCTTCAGTGTTTGTAAATGAATTAGTCTTAAAAGATTTGTGTCTCTGAACTGTGTGGGCCTGGGAATTTGTGTGTATGCACATGCTTATTAGTATTATTCCTAAGGTGAAACATTGATTGGTTCTACTTAATTAAGTTATTAATAAGCATAAGTCCTGGGTTCATGATCTAAGGCTCATATTATTATAAGAATGATAAGACATATTACAAGGAAATATTCATTACTTCTGCTTTGGAAGATGTTGTGCAACTCATCTTGTCCTCCTTTTTCCGTAAACTTTATCCAGTATGAATTTCCAAGGCTATTGTCTAGTTGTAGTGTGCATTACTTCATTTTATTTTCAGGGTAGTAATTGCAAGGGGAGGTAGGTTTTCATTGACATACACAAAATCCATCCTGGTAGCAACCGTTCTGATATTGGATGCTACTGAGCACCTTGGTAGCAGTTTTTGAGGAAGTGTATCTCACTCTCTTCCCTTGCTATGATTTTCCCAGGTGATCCAGGGATTCAAACCCGCAACCTTTTGGTCACATCCTCTCTTAACAGGATAGGCTACTGCCACCCCACATATCCTGAAGTAGGGCCTTTATGAAAGCCTGTCTGCCCTACTTTGCAAAACCCTAAAATTAGATGGTAGCACGTGTTTGTGCTGCCATTTTGATGTTAAATAAGCTTCTTTGCTTTTCTCCTAATAGATCCCTTGTGGAGGACGACGACGCTCACATGAAAGTTGCTCTTGGGTATGGTGATATGGGCATCTCTGCTCACCTTCAGGCATCAAAGACGGGAAACACTCGCTTCTTCACAAGCAACACACACAGCTCAGTGGTTCTTCAGGTGAGAACTCCGACACTGTCAGTGTGTTGTACAAAAATAAATTCATAGGCAAACAAGCCTCATATAGTGATAACGACAATGTGACAATTTCCCCTCATGTTGTCCAAGAGATCTTGTGAAGCATGTAGGCTGGATCCAGAAATTTTGCTGCTTTGGAGAGAAATGTGACATTGTCCAGATTCTATGATTAGCATCATTCTTCTTCCTCTTCTTCTTCTTTTTTTAAATGAGATAAGTATTTAACCAAGGTCTGCTCTGTTTGACACAGGAAACACAGTCGAGACTACAAATGGGAAAATATCTCTTTACTGAATTTTTAGTTTCACACATTCTGAAGAAAAAAAACAAGAAAACAACAAATCATAATTGCAAAAGCAAAAACATGTTGCTACCAAAGTGTAGTCTCTAAACATTAAAGGTTAACTAACTGCACTTGGGGCTATTTTTTTTACTTTGATGTGAAGAATGAGCACAGGATGAATATGATTCACTGCTGAGCAAGAGTGAGGGGAGAGAGGTTAAAAACTTCAAATCGTCTGTTATTTACACAGGTTTTTGGAACGACCTTCCTTAACCTCTTCAAGATTGTGTGGAGGATTGGAACAGTTGTCTTACAGATGAGGCACATATCAGAATATATACTTAGACCATTGACTACTGTCCTTTTTATCAAAAGTATAGGCACATTTTTGATCTGTCTCACGCATACACACAACAAATGAAGAACTGAAACTGCACCAGTTTGATGGTGATTTAAAATGATGTACTTAGTAAAATGAAACACTAGGAGTCAATAACTTAAATCTGTAAGTCAAATGTAAAGAGTATGTGTAATGTAGTGCTCCCATTAACCAATGCCTAGACCTAGCTCCAGCTTATGCAATACCAATATGTGGTTGTGTCAAATGTCATGGAATTGGTTTTCATGCACATCAGATGTATGCAATTCACTGGACTCTGGCTCACCATTTTAAATTCTCCAATTTTAAAATTAATATAAGGTAAATATAGTCAGTGATGTTTCTTAATCAATACAGGAGCTACACTTGGCAAATATTTCCTTTTTGATATCATTTTCCAATTAGGAAATTGCGTAACATTTTGGTTTTCTGCTAGTCATAGATACAACTGCCAGTGCAACTGTTCAAACAAATATTGCCAACATTTAAAATGTATCTCAGAAGCAGGAGTGTGAACTATCTATCCAAGAAGCCTGTCTGATGCAAACAGTCTGTATGCCTGACAGAGGAAACCTGGCTGCTGCAAGTTTGCAGACGTGTGGCAGACAAGCCAGCAATATGGCATCAGTAAACACTGACATGAAAGTAATGCTACAAGTGATAAATTATGCTGAATACAACACAAGATGCTTTCAGCTGTTGAAACAAATAAATACTCTGGTTCTTAATGTAAATGAATTGGTATGCAATTTCCTGGTTAACCAGTGAATACTCCTGGTAAGAAGTATGAAAACGTGTGGATGGGAATTCATAGGACATTGTTGTTCCCAGTGTTTTACCTTAAATGATTCCTCTGCTGGGGTTGCCTTAGGAAATTGCTGTTACTTTGGGGAAATTGCTGCTATTTTGTTTTACCTTTTTATATAGAAAAAATATTTTGGATTTCCTGCGTTTTACATAATTATCCTAACTTTTGAAAACAGCATCACTCGGTCTGAGTTGTTTTCAGGAGCTCCACCTAATTTGTGGAATGAATTGTGGAATAATAAAACCAACTTATTCCATGTGGAGTATTTTCAGGTGGATAAACACAGTTTCACAGCTAAACAGCTTGAAGGAACCATGTCGATTAGAAGTGCCTTGTAAGGCAGAACTCAAGAAACCCAGTATGTGCTTTAATTTGAAAAAGTGGAACCTTGGCCATCCAGAAACAACTGAACATTCACAAATAAGACATGTATTCTGTGGGTTTCATAACACTGTTTAATGCACACATCTTTGAGCGATAAATCTCCTCCTTGGATTATGTTACAGCACATCTCTTGAGCTTGGACGCTTGGATATCACAAATGACAAGTGATATCATTAGTGGGATGAATGGCATCTACATGTTTGATAACACCAGGCTCATTCTAGGTCCTTGTATGTAATTTCATAAAGGAGAAAATTAGGAGAAACTTTCACCAACACTGGAGGAAGCCTGTAACGATGGCAATTCTGGTGTAACCCCACTTTTAAAGATTTTTATGTGCTCATAGAGGAAGCCATTACATCAGATCATCATTGTGGGTCTGCTGGTTCTTGCCTTGCAGCATGTGCAACACATTTCTCCCAGTGTTTTGCATGGGTCACATTCAGAATCAAGCAAAATATACTATCAATGCCAAATATGCATCAATCACATTTTTTTTTGTTTTGAAAAAAATGTCTGCTAAATGTTTGGAAATTTATTCAAAATACATTTGAATACCACTATACACATTGTGATTTAAAGAACTATATTAGTTTGTTGTCAGCAAATAGCTCACAAATGGTGAGCTCTGAATAAGAAGTCAAGGGTTTTCAAAGTTTTGATGACTTGAGCCAATTTGGGGACCCAACATTGACCCAACAGGCATGTTTACAGTTAATGCCTTGGAAATGCCTTTTTGCCCCCTTGCTAACAACATAGCATGACATACTTGGTATCAGTGAAATACCTAGTCCTTCTAGTTTCACATGATATCAGTATCTTCACTCTAGCTTTACAACCCGCTGCTGAGCCTGCTGCAGCCTCTGGAAGACAGTATGTCAGCCAAGGTTGCTGGCGACCTTGGCGAAGTGTAAGAGGTTAACTCATTGCAGGCCGCCAGAAATGTTTCTGAGGGCTGCCATTGGCCCACGGGCCGCACTTTGAGAATGCCTGTGATAAGGTTATGCTGGGGTGCAGTTTTGAAATATTGTGCATAACGGTTTTGATGTCTTAAAGGGTAAAACTGCCATGTTGAAATTTATATTTATAGCTCTACAAAGCTTGCACCTCAGTGGCACTGGAAAATACCAAAATAGCACAACTGGAAATTGGATTTTTTCCCAAGCAGGCCCAACAGAGATGGAACGTAATAGTAATGCATGTTGGAATCTAATGAACATAATTATTCTCTTAAGGTCAGTCTGGGTTTGGTTTTTTAAATTTCTTCTGACTGTTTAAAAGATAACCTCAGTTTCAGTGGTGAAAGGGAATAAGATTTAATTGTCAGGTCAGTTTAAAAACACATTGTCTTGATTGCACCAAAGTAAATTGGCTGTGGTTTAGTATTTTATATTTCTAGTACATTTACAATCCTGAATACACTAACCTTTAAATTACAGTTATGTCACCAAAAAAGAAATTTCACTACACAGAGAGGTTTGACTTTAAGACACATTTCAGCTTAAAACACATCTTTTTCAATATAAAAAAATAATTTAATTTTACAATCTGTATTAAACCATTGTTACACTTAATGTTTGGCTCTAACATCCTACATGCCTCAAAGTAACATAATGTCTCACATAGATTATGTAACTAGAAATAGCTAGGTCGGGCCAGTGTATCAGGAAGCAAGGGATGTAGTTGATGAACCAGTGATTATCCATGATTAAGCCTGAAATCTTGATTCATCTCTGGCTGTCATTTTTGAATTTGTCATTATTGCCATTATTGCTACCTATTTAGGTTCCATTAGCCAGCCTCCGCCAGCACTAGAGGAAGATTTTGACAGGACTTTGCTGAAAAATTAATAATGAGCGTTATAGTCCCAAGCAGAAATGCAGTTTCTGAGATGAACTACCTGTCATTTTTAGATTTACCCCTCCAAAATGCTCTTCAAAAAATTTTTATATTTAAAATTTTTATATTTTTACCACAGAAAGTGACGTAGAATTGTATAGTTTTGAGCACAGAAATTATGAAATGTGTTTTTTTGTTTGTTTGTGTTCTATGCCTTTAATGTTGAGAGTAAGACTAATTATGTGATCTTGCGGGGTTCCAGTCAGGCCAGGATTATACTGAGGTAAACCTCTCTGGAACAAGGCCCCAGGTTTCCCTACGCTCGGTGTAGCTCACTAACAGCCTGGCCTCTCTCATGTCTCCCCTCTCTACCCAGGGATTTGACCAGCTGAGGATAGAGGGATTACTATGTGATGTCACACTGGTGGCTGGGGACGGAGATGAAGCCTTCCCTGTGCACCGTGCCATGATGGCCTCCTCCTCTGACTATTTCAAAGCCATGTTCACAGGTGGGTCCGCAGAGCCTCTCACTGGGCCGGAGCAGCAGCAAACTTCCATTAGTGCTGATCAGTGAATTATTCCAGACATCAGTTGGCATTTGATCCTTTTATTTTTCTTCCAATACTGGTAATGAATTAACCGTGGCTGCCGATAGCTGATGCAGAGCAACAGTATTTATTGCTGTTCAATCAAAAACTTGGACAAAATGACAATTCATAAGGCTGATTGCATAGGCTATGTATTCTATTTTTAAGTTTTTTTTAGCCAGGATATGCACAAATATCAAAAGGGGGTTAGATAGCTTTCCAACTTACAGTTTTTTCATTTCAATCATATAAAAGTATCACAAAATTAAAGAATTTAAGTCAGTGCAAGAGATAAAAATTTAAACAAGATTGAAAGGAATATATAGTATTTGAGCTGTATGGCTTAGTGGTGAGGATTTGCTGCCAAATAGGTGAGAAGAGAGATAAAATTGGACCGAAATGATCAAGCTGTTGTACATTTAGCTGCCACTAGAAGTAGAGATAGACCTATTAATTCGTTGGCCGATTTATTTTTCATTTCTAAGTTGTTGTTTTTTGATTTGATTTTTAGCTTTTGATTACCTTTGGACATGTATTTAGCTGATACATTTTTTAAAATTTAAAGTAGTTAGATCTAAATAAATAAATATTGGTTAATGTTGATTTTAGTAATTTTGAGTCTCATTTGTTATTATTAAATTATTGGATTTTATCAGATACAAAAAGAAACCAGTAACATGATCTCGGCATTGTGTATTGGCCATCTAAATACCAGCATCAGCCGTTGAAAAACCTGTATTACCAGAATAATTCTGCAGTTGCTTTGGTGGTAGTGGTTTTGAGATTTAGTTTTGTAGCTCTCCAAGTTTTATATGGTAATTTGGACCCTCCCACACCCAGTGTCAGAGAAAATAGAATTATCCTATACAGCTTTGCATCCGTTATAGCAGATACGGCCTTAAAATGTCCTTTATAGTGAGCTGTGAATGTGAGTACTAATCTTTTATACACACTATTCCTATTTAACCCAGGTTCTGTAAGGACAGCCCACTGTGACTCACACAGTAATTCAGTCCTTGCGCACAGAATCAATTTTTGCCCTCAGGTATGTCAGTAGTTAATACAACAGTTGAGAAACCTGAGTGCTCACCAGTGTTTAATATAGTAACCTACGGGTTATACAAGGCTGTCTTGCTGTAAATATTAGAAAAGAAGCCCATACATAAGGACTGACTTCAGGCTTAGCTACACAAAGCAAGAAAGTACATGACAGAAGCCTTATTTAGAACTAGGGCATGTTGAGGTAAAAAATACTGATCAGTTTTGACTTCAGAGGATCTTTTTCATGGTGTAGTCATAGAGTCAGACACCTGAGGGAGCTTGATAGATAGGGTTGCAGATAGCGAGTTCTCTTATTTCCTTGGACTTCCGCTTTCACCGGATAGAGAGAACTTTTGGGTTCCCATTTCCATCCGCTCTGCAGAGTATATTTCCCCAGGAGAAGCGTGAAGGCAAAAAATGAAGACCAGTGAGAGGATAATGGGTATGTCTCATTAGCACCGTCCCCTTTTCCATAATAAGTGGGACCTTCTTTTAGGCCTTTTCACTCTTTATGGAGGGGAAAGCCTGGGAATGAAATAAGATTGTGGAGAACAAACATACCATTAGATACCAAAGCTTAGATTACCTTGTGGCACATTATTTCAAGGATAATGACAGTCTTTTAATGCTTTAAGGTGTCCAAATTACTGAATAATTCTCTTAGACGTGTCACTAGTTGGCAAAACTTTTACACAGGGTCTCTGCAGGTCCCTAAAAAGTCTTAAAATGTCTCACATTCAATTTTATAAATATTAGACCATAAAAGTCATTAAATAGTCATTGCATTTATCGGGATCTTAATTTCAATAAACATCAAAGCCACAATTTCAAAAATATTATATTAAAATTATAACGGTTAATAAACTTGTTTAGGTAAGAACCAACCATCTTTGTAAACTGGAGTCTGCACTGAACCAAATATGTAGTACTTTAACCTTTAATACTTAACCTGCACTGCTAATTTGAATATTATGTGAATATTAAATTTTAAAATTCATTAAAATTTGACTTATAAATGTCTCAGGAAGTATTATATTTAACCTCCTGAGACCTGTAGACACCCTGTCACAGAGGGGAATTTTCAGGATTTTCAAATGTGATGCTTTGATACGTCCAGCCCCTAAATGAGATAGAAATCAGTCCGTTTTTTTAGTCTGAGTTAATTGCATGTTATTGACATCTGTGAGCTGTACCCTTGTGAATGTGTAATTGACTTGTACCTGCTCTGCATATTCAGTGACTCTCCCCTCTCTGACCTCGCCGTGATGAAGACCTTGTTGAGGTCAAAACCGGTCAGCATTTTTAGTCATCATGCCCTACTACTAGTAAAGTTTTGTTTTTGCTAGTATGCCTGAAGTCAGTCCCTCTCTTTGGGCTCCTTTTCTTATCATGTTAGTGGTTCCTACTGCCATGGTAATGTGGAGAAGAGGCAGACCAAACGTAATAATAATGTAGCATCTTAATATCAGATGAAGGATTGGGTAACAATACAGACTTGAACTAAAGACAACCAAGTCATTTGTCTGTGTTCTCTGGGAGTGTGTGGTACATCAACATGTTTGAGTTATTATAGGTTGAAATTATTTGTGGCAGATTTTATTAATTTCCTAAAAAAAAAATTACCTTTGAATGTGCCCGGCTGAGTTCCCCAATAATTTATAGAAAAGATACACAGCCCTCACTGGACATTTCCTAACTTTTCTATTCACTTAATTTGTTTTTGGTTGAGGGATTTGCATCCTCTTGTTACAGTGTTGTATACTAATTTATTTATTTAGTCTCTCCTGCCTTTGTTCACTAAAGTAAATTGTTTATTATTCATGAATGTCCAAGCCTTAAAACTGTCCCAGTTGAGTCAGAAATACCTAGTACTCACATCCCTCTAGTGTTGTCCTCTGAAACAAATGGCCTCTCTATAATTAATGAATGTTTTTATGTTAAAACACTAACCTGGCGCAGTAATTGTTATTCATGCATGTTTGTGGTAATTTATGCTTGTAATGAATGTTAATTTTGTGATTTTTTTTTTTTGCCTGGCAATCTGCTAGGGGGATGTTGTGGTGAGGTCCATTACCTTTGAAACTTGTAAGACTTCGGAGAACAAACACTCAGCTTTAATTGTATTTTCAACCTGAGCAGATGAATATTAAAAAAACACCAACATTTTTAGCGTGATCCTAACATCCAGGGTGCCAAAACATATTTCAGCAGAAAAAGGAAACAGTAATGTACTTGTTTTAATATGGCTCTCAGTTAAACCTAGACAAATCTTCTAGTTACACAGTGGTCGACAGTTGGTTTACTCCCTTAAATGAAATGCAGAACCCCATAGTAACCTATATCTTCTTTAAATATAGATATTTATTTCATGTCATCAGAACTTTGAACAGTCATTTAGGACCCTGTGTGAAACTCACATAAATGCAATGACCGATAGAGATGAAAACTAGATTTTCAATTTGGAGCAGTTCACATTCACTTGGAATTATTAGGTGCTGTTTCAGGACAGTAGTGAGGAAAAAAAGGTCAGTTTATAGGCTTGTCATTTGCAGTACATGATGAAAAAGCTGCTGCCATAAGAAGAGGAGAATGCTTGCTGAAGGAGGAGTAGGGGAAACCACTTCAAGTGAGCAGAGCTTATTAGTGATCAGGAAGCTGTGTGGGCATCATGCATAGATGCTGACTCGCTAAAAGTTTCTCCCTGAGACCTTTAACCCTCTTTCTGAGAATTAGTCCCCAGACGCTGATGAATACCAGCTGATTCTCTCACATTTAGGCAAATTGATATATGCATCAGAATATTCAGCTTAATTGAGTTTGTTCAGCCACACAGTCTTTATCCTCAAATGCACTCAGAAATCAGATAGATGTGATAGTTCTGGCTGCTCTCAAACCTCTCAGCCGAACAGAATTACGAGTGAGCTTTATCGGGTGTTTGCATCTGTTTTCTCTTCACTCTTTTCTTATGCAGGTGGAATGAAAGAACAGGATTTAATGTGCATCAAGCTTCATGGTGTTAACCGAATAGGCCTGAAGAAGATCATTGACTTCATCTACACCGCAAAGCTGTCACTCAACATGGAGAATCTGCAAGACACACTTGAAGCAGCCAGCTTCCTCCAAATCCTCCCTGTGCTGGACTTCTGCAAGGTCTTCCTCATATCTGGGGTAAGGGAGCCGATACACAACTATACATAACCTGGGGTATTATACACAGCGGCTTACCGCTGCTTTACACCAAAAGTGAATCATCCACCTGTTTAAGTCATCCGTCTCAGAACAGTACCACTCTTGTTTTTATCAGTGCTGTTGTCTGTGCCAGCTCTGTGCAGGCTTTAGCTCCGTCACACATGCAGCACTCTGACCTGCCGGGGCTCAGATTTTAAATGCACCATTTAAAGCCCATTTCATAGGCTTTTAAACTTAAATACCAGTGTTTTGCTATTTTTTTCCCTGCTAGCACTGTGAAGGCCATGGCCTGATATAACCAGACATTGAGGCTTTAAAGGTGTAGTCAGCAACTGTGGCGAAAGATTGTTGTTGTTATTATTATGCTATCACGTTAGCATGTTCCAGATTTACCATCCCTCTCACTCGTACTGCCTCCTCCTCCTCATCTCCCCTCCACCTGTCCTGTGCATGAGCACAAACGCCCCATGTTGCTGACTGGCTAGTTTAGTGTTACCCAGTCTGAGCCACTTTGTATGTTTCCCATTTACAGAGCCAGGGCTGTATAAGCACACCTGATTTTTTTTTCAGCACACACACACATAATGGACAACTTGATGACCATGAGGAGATATTTGCTGAATTTGATGATTTCAACTATCAGTGATCCTTCTTCAGAATCGCTGACTCCACCTTTAAAAATTCTCTAACACTGTAAATAGTATAGTGTAATCCTGAAAAGATTTTTTTGGCTCCAAAAGCCTGCCTTTTTCAAAATGATAAAAAACAATGTTGAAAGCCAAGACAGTTTTTACAGTTTTCTCCTCATATCTCTGCCAGGGGCTGCAGGGTGTTGCTACCCAGGTGCATTTATCTCTTCCTTTCCTCCTCTACCTCTATTCCACACTTGAATGGTCACTGCATTTTTCCCATTGATGAAGTGAGCGGTATAAAAACTTTATCAAAACTAATGTCATACATATAACTTGTTCGTAGACCCACTAAATGACAGTGTGATAATGTGCAGAGTTACCAGACATGAAACCAGGGATATGTCTGTGGGTGTATTGAAAGCCAAATTCAGGTCAGTCATTCAATCAGTCAGTCAAACAGCACTTTCTCACCTCACACTGAGTGACGCTCGCCTGCCTCTTGACAGTATTGGGTTAATGATGTGGTTATCCTGCTATTCCAGGACTGTAACAGCAAGTGCAGCAGCCTAGCTGTGAGACAGGACAGCATCTGTATTTGTCTGTGTGTTTGTTTACCTACAATATAATACTTCTGTCTTAAAAAAGGTACAGACAAGTAGAGTTCCTGATTGTGTTGAGGTCCCTCAACAAAAGCTCATTTTTTCACAATGTAATGAGTGCTTTCCCTGTAGCTCTATATTATCGATGACCTGGCATGCAGAAAATATTTTTGAAATTATTTGATTTTTGCCAACAATGGTCTCTCTGACTAGACTAGGCTATTGTTTGGTCAAGAGTGTGAGGCAGGCATTCATCAGTGCCTCTGCCTCTGCTTCTCTCTCTTCAGGATCGATTCAACCAGGCACATGAAAGCTCAGGTTATAGATGTGAAAGCACAGTTACCAGTGTTGACATGAGCTAAAGTCGATATTTGATTTGGTTGATGCCAAAGACATCTATAGTCATTGTAGAAATTACCTAGAGAATAGAAAACTGCACTTAAGTTACCAGTCAGACAAAAGTTTTCTCTCAGCCCAACAAATCTAGCTCTATGTTACTGATGTCTTCTTGGTTTTTATAGCTTCTTTCCAGTCATGAATTAGCAAAGGTAAGGCAAAAGAGATGACTAGCATACAATTACTGATAGCAACTATTGCAGTAGCCAGTAAAACTTCATATTTAGTGGACTGAAGAGTCTACTTCACATCAAGTTTCCTCTTAGGCCTTCTAGGCGACATAAGATAAAACAGAACATTTCCCTGATCAATATTTGAATCTAAATTAACACCTAACCTTTGTTAATTATTATTTTTATAGTTGTTATTGTGATCATTTTTATAGCCAGACAGTGGTAGAATGTGGGGAAGGAAGAGTAAGGATTGAAGGTATACTTCATACTTCTGCAGAAATATTTTGTGATTTGCCCACGGAAAGCTGTAATGTAGGTTTGCATATTGAGAAAAGTTCCTGTGTACCAGGCACAGCAGACACCGCAGAATCATGCTCGGACTGGAGAGTGAGGTGGGATTTGCGGTCACATACCTCGCATCTGTTAAGCCCCAGACACACCAAGCCATCTGTCCTCGTTAGAACCTCTGTGGCCGATGATCGCCTACAGTTTGTGCAATATGTCCTGCATCGTCAGCCCTTATTGGTGCTCATCAGCAGCTTACTGGCCAATTCAGCACATTGAATCAGCGGTGAGAGAGGTTTCTGATTGGCTGTTTGTGAATAAGGGCATGAGAAGAGACACATGTCCAATCTTGATGTCCGCCCTTATACACTCAAAGACTTTGGTGTGCGTTCCCGATAAGTCTGTGAGGGTTCAGGTCTGTCTTGCTGTGAAACTGGTGCATGTGTGAGGACTTTCTAACAGCCTTTTGAGCCCTTTATGAACCCTTTCTCCAACTCCACAATCCTGCAGACTTTGCTTGAAGGAATTCTCCACAATTCATGTTTTCTGCACCGGGATGACCAGGATGGGAAATAACGATGTAGCATTAAATGGATTAGGAAATTTGTGATGGTTCAGTCCAAAAAGTTTGTTTTTGAGAAAACACGTGGTATGAAATTGTTTAAGTCATTTTGATGCCAGTAAAATTCCTACTATGTTCTAGTATCTAATTTCCTAAAATGTTATTTTTTTGGTTATTAGTTGGGAAACATGACTTGACGCAATTTTAAACAATCGTGGTAACACAATTGTTAATTTAAAAGACATTTAATCAGCTTCACATAACATCTTCAAAAATATAGTTAAGATTATTTGATTGTTTCACACAGTCAAGCATTTACATAGGTAAGTAGCTAGCAAGCTAGCTAACCAAAGTGAGGTTGGTGTGGTAAACCACAAGTATAAGACCTTCAGGCTGACAAGCCTGTGGAAGTTGCAGCTTCTCATCAATTTGTATAATGAAGCCATCTGAACAGTTTTAGAGTGGAGTGAACAAACTAGCGATAGCTAGTTTGTGTCTTTATCTCTCTGCAGGTCCAAGGCTTCTGGTTTGCTTTTTTGAGACTACTGCCCCCACCTGGCATGGAGAATTATTTCCTCTCATGCAGGCTCAGAACATGCTGCATGTCACACATCAGCTGTGTTTATGGACAATTTTTCGCAGGCAGTGTGTGGCAACTAAAAGCAATCAGCCCATTGGCCTCAACATGCACAAGGTCTCTGAAGCTGGCTTGGTGTGTTCCGTACTTTACTACATAATCAAAACAAGCATGGTAAGAACAGACTGGTTGAGCAAACTCAAAAATATCAACAGCCGCAGCTCTAAAAACTACAACAAGATTAGTGTTTCTGCTGGTTGTTGGAGAGAAATTGCAGAAGTGCTGAAACGTCAATGTGGGGGAGCACTCTCGAAGGAGGATGAATCTCCAAGATTGATTTGTGAAAACACACAAAATATGGCTAAAAGCATTGAGTGCAGGGGAGGGGAGAAGATCCCAGCATTTATGTAACGTCATCTTGGCCAGGTGTGTTTCGTTGTTTTAGTTCATACATAGAGGCACTGGACCTCATGTTACCATCTAGTGTACAAAGCGTGTTCCTCCGCACTACTATAAACAACTGGCCTGTGTGCAAGATGTCCGCATCTGTCCACACATTGTACATACGTGGAGGCACAGGTCTATAAATAAGGTGTAGGATTGCAAACAGGGAGAGGAGATAGGTGAGGATCTTATGGGAGAAGAAGAGGAGGTAAGGAGGAAACAGGAAAAAGAGAAGATAGAGGAGGAGTGAGGCCAGTTCCCAGTGGGGAAAAACACAGGCTGTAAGGATAATATCCAGTGTGGCCTTAAATGCCACGATTCAGACCCTGGCTTTACAACATCCTAGTGGTGTAACATGTTATCCTACCACTTGTAATAACGAACAGAGAGAACCTCCTTAGTATTTGCCAAACAGTATGTTTTTATGTTTCAGACCACCCAAGGAAGACCTGTGTGCTTGTATAGTGTCCCATTTATTGTCTATTTTTATATTGTTTTTAAACCTGTGCATTAATATGTACTCAAGTCATTAATGTACTTCAGTAAAAAAAATTTGCAAATATTAAGGAAGCTCTGTCTCTTGACATTGAGTGTCTTTGCTCAAATGGTCTTCAAAATCCCAGGTTCTCCAGATGAGACAGCAGCTGATATTGATCCCATCAATCCATTATGGCCCTCTGAAAAATGATTTCTTGTCCATATTCTTTCTGGTTCCTGTTATACATAATTATCATGGACTGATCAGTGAACATTGCTGTTTATATTTCTAAAATATACAATAATTTTAACTTATAGTTTTATTCCAGTTGTAGCTTTGCCAATCTTTTCTACAGAGACAACCAACAAATCTTTAAAAATACAGTTATGATTCCCAAAGTAGAAGTAGTCACCTTTATTCATGCAATTCAAGGTCAAAACACTGCTGTTTTTGCATGCTGGTGAAAATGTGACTTTTGACTTGCCTTCGGGTTTAAGTATTCAGTGACTTCAGTATTCATATTATATTGTATGCGTGTATCGATATTTGACATGAAAACTGTAGAGCTTTTTCACACCTTGAATACTAGGTGACAGGTGCGTAGGAGAGGACGATAGGTCGACAAGCAAAGACGAAAAGCTCCTGCACACTGTTGACAGAACTTTGCTTTTAGAGTGTCCTTACCAGGTATAATGTCTTGGTACTTAGAGCTTTGACAGAGAGCCAGAGGAATGTCTCTCCTAATAAAGATAACATAAAAAGTTTGTGGGTGTAATTGGTAGTCGTGTGTTTTTGACATGCAGTAGGACCGGTTTAGATGATACTGTATATAAACTTGCCTTTCACTGCAGCATCCCTCAGTGCTGTATCACAGATATTTTAAAATAAGGAATCTGTCTCTAAGGAAATTCTCAGTTACTCTTATCCTAAGATGTGTTGTCAATGTTAGGTGCAACATTCTTAAGACATTGCATTTTTTCTTCCTTGCAGGTTTCTCTTGACAACTGTGTAGAGGTGGGGCGCATTGCCAACACATATAACCTCACAGAAGTGGACAAATATGTCAACAACTTCATCCTGAAGAACTTTCCCTCACTGCTGGGCACAGGAGAGTTTGTGAAGCTGCCTTTTGAACGGTTGGCTTTTGTACTGTCCAGCAACAGCTTGAAGCACTGCAGTGAGCTAGACCTGTTCAAGGCTGCTTGCCGCTGGCTACGATATGAAGAAGGTCGCATGGACTATGCCCCAAAACTCATGAAGAACATCCGATTTCCCCTCATGAACCCACAGGAGCTTATCAATCATGTGCAGACAGTAGATTTTATGCGCACAGACAACACCTGTGTCAACCTTCTTCTAGAGGCCAGCAATTATCAGATGATGCCCTACATGCAGCCGGTTATGCAGTCAGAACGGACGGCCATCCGCTCGGACAGTGCCCACCTGGTCACCCTGGGTGGGGTCTTACGCCAGCAGCTAGTTGTGAGCAAGGAGCTGCGTCTGTTCGATGAGAAGGCCCACGAGTGGAAGGCACTGGCGCCCATGGATGCACCTCGCTACCAACACGGCATTGCAGTCATTGGCAACTTCCTCTATGTGGTGGGAGGCCAAAGCAACTATGACACCAAAGGCAAAACAGCGGTGGACACGGTGTTCCGGTATGACCCTCGCTACAACAAGTGGATGCAAGTGGCATGCCTTAATGAGAAACGTACCTTCTTCCACCTCAGTGCACTCAAGGGACACCTCTACGCTGTCGGTGGAAGAAATGCTGCTGGGGAGCTTGGTGAGTTCACCTCACTGTTTGTTTTATCCCTCCTCCCTTGGCAAGAGTAGAAGCCTTTCGTTAATATTGCATGAAATATACAATCCATATAATGAACCAGAGGAAGTACAGTACAGTTTCATACGGCTGCAGGCTCACAGGCATTGTTACTATGATCTCATTTGATTTGGATAGTCCGATCTTGGCACCGAACTTGATATCAAGCGACTATTGTGTGTCACTAAGTTTAGGGTGACATGGTCTGTGGAAAAGCACTAAGTCACATCTTGTTGAATATCTACATTCTGTCACCTGATAGCTGTGTATCAACATTGGACTGTCCAAATTAAGCGTTAGTCTATAATCCATAATCTTTTGTACACATCATTTGATCTCTGCATCATTTAATCTAATTCAGGCACTCAGGCAGCTGCAGCCAGGGCAACACAGTAGCAGAAGGGGGAATAAAAGGAAAGCCACTTAATTTATAACTGGAGGTTTCAGTGTTTAAAAAGTGGCACTATATCAGTTCATCTTTACTGTGTAATCTGGCAGTTTATAAGTTCAAGGTGATGTGCTGTATTTGGATTTATAACAATGCACTATTTTGGTAGGGAAAAAAAGCCTTGTTGATTTAAATTTATTGTTGTTGGTTGCAAAATAACCAATCTGGAATACCAACCCCAACCATGGACCACAGACTGGTGCCGCCCATTACTTAAGTGCAGCTCTGTAACTGCAGTGGACAGAGAGGCCACCATGCAAGCAGTCCTCTGTTCTGGGTTATAATTAGACCAATGAGCATGACCCGATTCACTGCCTTCCTGCACAACTGCCTCTTTCCGCTTTGAGTTCCACAGCTCTTTAATTCTATGTGGTTTTTCTTGTTTTGCTCGATTTGTCCAGCTGCTGCATTTTATTTGTTTACCGTGGGATGGTCTTATGGGTGTGGTTTTACTGTGACACAGACACAAAACTCACAACACATTTGTGGGACAAAAGCCCCCAGTCCTGACAAATGTGTTTGTAATCGGACAGTCAGATTTAATTCACATGTATGCCTTGTTCACTGCTCATTTAATCAATGATAATATGTCCCTAGAATGTAATTGGAAGCAAATCTTTTCGACTTGGCTAAATGGTTAAGGTTACATTTTCTAAAGCTGGTGGTTTTTATGAAGTCATCTTCATTTTTCAAATTAATTTATTTATCTATGCTTTGCAGTGCTTGGTTGAATTTGTCTGTATTTTACCATGTTGCCAGACCCTCTACAGAGCTTTGAAGAAAACATGTTTCCTAATTAAAAAAACAAATCAATGCCTCATTTCTATTCCACGATTGGAGAAATAACAAGTATAGAGTGTTGTAACAAGTAAAAATCTTGTGAAGGTGTGTCTAAACACTTGTAATACCAGCTTACTTATTTTGAAAATGAAAAATTTGCACAATAGCATCATGACCTTTTTATTGCAGAGGGAAGGCTGTGCACAGTCTGTGGAAACTAAAGATAGAAGTGTAACGCACATAAGGATCTCAAGCTGGTTGTAAATGAGGGAGGAGGGATTCAGCTTGAAAGGGTTAAATAATTAATTTGTGTGAGGCTTCTGCAACTTTAGCAGCACAAAACTAAATCTCCTCTACAATAACTTGCATATGCTTTCAACTTCACAAGAAAGCACATTTACATGTATTGCTCTAATTCTCTACTGAGCTCTGAAGTGCTCAACTCATTCAGAAGGGATAAGGTGGAAGAAAAGCATGGAATAGAGGTCTCGTGGCTTATTTTTAAATCTAGACAATGGCTTGTTTCAATCCCAGATAGGCCCCCTTCTGCCTTGTATTGTCTCCTGTCCTCCTTTAGCAGGGCAACAATGACAAGTCAGCAAGCAACCTATAGCTATGGGAAAAGGCTGAGGATATGCTACGTAATGACTTGCACCATATAGGCTAATCATTGAAACCTGACCTCTGGAATATTAGCCTACATGAGGTTTTGGTGAAACAACGAGCAGGGAGAGGAACTGTTTATGAAGGATGCAGCTGGTCAGGGGCAAATCTGACCATGTCTCTCAGACTAAATCAATGTACCTGGCATCATATTAAAGTCTTTTGCTTTTCTGCAGTTCTACCTATATATCAATTCTTAGAGTTACACAGTAGTCCTGATATTTATATATAAAATGTATGTTGTTCCTAAGAATGCTTGCTCTTTTCAGTATCACCATGATTCACATTTCATGTAATTTAACACATTCATATGTGTGATCTGCTCAGTACAACCGCAGACTAATACTGTGTCTCCACTTCTGCTGAGCAGTTTCACCTTAGCAGCTCGGGAATAAGTGCCCTGTGCAAGGTCACTTTGACTGTACTTGTTCAGAGAGGCAGATATTCATTTTCCCTTTTCAGATGTGCCCAACCTTGTCAAGTCTCCGACAACTTTGTGGTCACAATCTCTGTATTTTACAGATATTGTAATGAATTTGTGTCCTCTGAGTTGTTACTGATTTGGCCACTGCCTTCAAATTTATATAAGCTGAGGCCCATTGTCACACTAGGACGCTTTAATTTCACTACTTTTGCCATTGGTTAGTGTCTGAAAATCATATTTGGTATAGACCTTCTCCCGTAACAGTGGCACAGGTCAAGACCCTTTATTCAGCCTTTTTTTTTTCTTCATCGCGGTGTCAACAAGGCAAAAAGAGCAGCCTACATATAGTTTTTCCCCAGCAAATGCCCCTAGCTCCTCCGGGGGGATCCCCAGTCACTGTCAGGCTAGCTGTAAACTGCAGTCCATTAAGTGTCCTTGGTCTCTCCTTCGGTCACATCCTAGTCAGTTGTTCCCGATACACCTCCAAAGATACCTGTCTTGGGGGTGTCCATGCCAGTTTCCTGAACCACTTCAACTGGCTACTCTTAAGCCAGAACAGTGAAGAAACCTCATCAGCTATTTGTATTTGTGGTGTCATTCTTACAGTCACTGCTTGGAGCTTGTGGCCATGAAGATTAACCAGTAAATGTGTTTTTTGCTTTGAGTGCTTTGTGACTCGGCTCCCTTCTTAGCATTGTGGGTTGATACATTTGCCCACAGTATGGCAGCGGATTCACCTAACAGGTGGTCAATTCTTTCTACCCTCTCTTGAGAATATGACCCCGAACTACTCCTGCAGCTGCTCATCCTGTCTATCTACCTCCTTTGTAGAAGAAAACTGAAGATGTGGAACCTCATCCTTTTATATGCAGCTGCAAACTACTCCAGTGCACATATTAAATCACCGTCTGATAAAGCCACAAGGACAGCATCACCCACAAACGGCAGAGGTGCCACTTAAATGTCACAGAACTGGATACCCTAAACGTTGGCTGCACTGTAATGTACTGTCTACCAACAGGACAGGGGACAAGGTGCATTCTTGTATGAGCCCAATACTCACCTTGAACAAGCCTGACTTAATTCAAAAATGCAAACACAGCTTTTGGTCTTACTGTACAGGGACCAAACAACGCACAGCAATGACCTCGGCACACCATACTCCCATAGCACCACCACAGAATACCTCGGGGAATGCAGTTGTAAGCTTTTTCCAAATCCGCAAAACACATGTAAAGTGGATTAGCAAATTCCCCTGACCCTTGATTAACTGGGAAGAGGGTAACCAGTTGGTCAGCTGTTCTACAACCAGGGCAGAATCCACATTGTTCCTGCTGGGTCTGAGGTTGGAGTCTCCTTTCCGGTGGCCACTACCAAAGACCAAGGACACTTACCGCGATTGGGGTCAAAGCAAGCATCTTCAGACATCCCACACCCTGATGAGAATAGCCTGGACATGTTTTTTTGTTGTCTCTGGAAATGCCAAATGGTTTTCCAGAAATTAATTTTCCATAGCCTCTCAAAACTGTTACTGCACCCAAGCTTTCACTTCTACTGCCGCAGTTGAAGACTTTCTGGCCTGGCAGTACGTCTGCTGAGTTGGAAGTGCTCCTTGCCCTCAATCTTGGTGTCCACCAGTGGGTTCTTAGGCTGCCACATCAGCCACCTTCTGGCCACAGCTGCTTGCAACCATTTCTATGACAGATGTTTTGATCATAATTCATTCTGACTCAATATCCCTAATACCTGTCTGCATACCAGAAAAGTTCGCTCGGAGGTCAATGTTGAAATCATCTCTGAGGGAGTTTGTTTGGGTTTGTCCGACCTGCCATCCAACTTACCACTAAATGGTGATCTTCTGACAGCTCAGGTCCTCTCTTCACTCGAGTGTAGAAAACAGGTCTCATGAAACAGCAACAAAGTTGACCATTGACCTTTGCCACAAGGTAGTAGTCATACACTTAGGCACCTCCTTAAGTTAGAACATAGTGTTCGTTACGGACAATCCATGACAAGCACAGAGGTTTAATAAAACACCTTGAGGTTTCAGATCAGCAATACCATTCCATCAAATCATAACCCTCTAGATATTCCATTTGTCCTTTCCCAGTAGGATTCTGGTGTCAGTTGGCAGCACCTTTTCTAGCATCCTGTTCACTGTCTCTAAGAGGCAGAGCACTCCTACAGCTGTCAGTCATGTAACCTCTTACACAAACTCGGGCTCCTTTCCTCCCAGAGAGGTAAACTTCAACATTTGAAGAGCCAGTTTCTGTTGCCAAGGTCCACAACACCTAGGGCTACTCTACACCTGACCTGTGCCCAATGGGCATTGATTGCACCCAGTCCTTAGCCTTTGATTGAGTTCGTGAGTCCACAAGGTGTAATAGCCCTTTCCCTTTTGGCCTGTGTCTGACTGAACTACAGGGATCATTCAGTGAAGTGGCTCCCAGTATCCCTGTTCTGGGTTAGGTCCTTGGAGATTTTGTAAAACCATTCACAGAGGTCAAAACAAACATGACTTTTGCAATAAAATGTTTTTGGCACTAAAACATTAGTGGAGTACTATAATGTTACCTCTCTGACAAACCTGCAGTACAAAGGACGCTGGGATTGTGGGATGCAACCCCATCCTACATTCCCAATATTTCCTGTGCAGTCACTGCAGTGCTTAGGGGTGGATTGTGTATATAGTCCTTGTTTTAGCTTGCACAGTGAGACCCTCCAAGGCCTAATTTGCTGCTGTTTGTCCTCCTTAGTATCTGAACTAATTTCTACTAATACTGTTTTTTTTTAATGTTTGTTTGTGTTTTTTGTCTTTTTTTTTTCTCTCAAGCTACCGTGGAGTGCTACAACCCTAGGACAAACGAGTGGACATATGTTGCCAAAATGAATGAGCCACATTACGGCCACGCAGGGACGGTGTACGGCGGTTATATGTATATTTCAGGTAAGTGGCTCCACAAAGCTCAAATAACCTGTTTAATAAAACTGCATTTGCATTTGCTAAAAAAAACATTTTCATTTGTTCTGAAACTACTATGAACTCTATCCTATCATGGTGTAAGAACCAAAGAGCTTTACAAATAGATTTAAACTCTACAATCCCAAGCTCCACTACAGCCAAGAGGGATCAGGCAGTGCCATCAACCAGCCAAGTACTGCTTCTTTTGAAATCACTGAAATACTGCCCATGTTGTGTTTTCATTTCACCATGCCATAAAAGTTGCTGAGATTCAAATCAAAAGTGCATTGAAACAATGACAAAATTAATGCAAAAATTATATAATTTGTTTTCTGGTACATTGATTTGGATAATGCCCATAAAATGAATGGCAAAATAATTGGCTGTATTGTTCAACTAAAAAGGCCTATAGATTTTTTCCAGAGTGAATATCATACTCTTCTGCAAAGTAATTTTAATCTACTGTAGAAATATCTGGCTGTAGTTTTATTGTACTTTGAGATGAGCTTTTGTTTACATTTTTCTACACAAGGTGACAAATATTAAGTTATAGTTTTTAAGGTTTTTCAGCCCTACTCCTTTCTCAGAATTTATTTAGAAGAATTTAAGGGTTCAGATTAGACAGTCATCTCAGTAGTTAAAATAAGTTGAGAAATGTTTTTACACGAAAAGTCACTTTGAAGCGCTCCACAGTTTGCTTTGATTGTCGGCCTTGTGTGCAAATAGGCTCAGATAAAAGAAATAAATAATCCACTGATCCAAAATTCAGGATTATTGAGTAGACTTTACTATGTGTTGAGTATTCAGGTTTTAATAACATGTATACAAAGTTCTGTTTGGATGTTATCTATCAATCATTAAGAAGGGCCATAAAAGGCAATTCCAGCTACATTCAGTGTGATATTTCTCTGGTAAAATCTGTACATAAAAAAAGCATATGATATAAAAACAGTTTCATGAAATTCCTATATGTTTTGGTCAACGTGAGAGGTGGCTGGGACATGAAGTCTTTGCAGAGGCTCGGGTGCAATCAGTCCACTGTTGCTCTTTAGGAGTCACTTCGGTGCTTGTTCACTTTATAGGATTGAAAACAAATCCTGCGTTATGGAGATGAGCCCTAGTTTCTCAATGTGTGACTAATCCAAAGTGATGCTGGAAAGGAAGGGGAGGGGGTTGGATGGTGGAGCGGGAAGGATGGAGCAGGAGAGAGGATTGAAGCCTGTGTAGGAGGTGTAACACACAGGAACCTGTGTTAATCCCTCATGGCCTTGGGTACTGTCAGCGTCCCTAAACGCAGCATATCAACATGGAGCCTAACGAGGGGATTCCAGCAGTGTACAATTTTGCATATTAAAAATGAGCCAGCAATATAGAAACAAAATTATGTCCATACCAGACATCACATCTGGACCCAAATTTCTTGAAAGCTTATGTGGGTGCTGATGGAGTCAAATTATTCATCACATCCATTTTGAATTTTTCCCTAGTGTGCCACTTAAATTAAAATTGCAGGTTCATATTTGTCTAAATATTTCATTTTTGTAACATAAAAAATGATAAAATGATTTGACAAACACTGATCCAATCCACATTTTTCTATTACATATGTTTTGAAAGTGCTTACATTTTAATATATTAAATGATGGAGTTAATGCTGTCACTGTCTGTAATCAAAATGCAGTCATTTTCATCCTATGATGTCACTCAACAAATGCAGATATCTGGGACTATTTTCTATATAATTCAGCCCATATAAGTTTTTCAACTTTCAACCCAAAGCTGAGTTAGATCTTGTCCAAATAATTTTCACTTCAGGTAATATATTATTCTTTTCAGTTTTCAACCCATATTTCAGGTATATATGGTCACACTTATCTTCCCTGTGAAAATAAATGGAAGAAAATATAAAATCAAGTTAAACAGCCAAGTTGATATTCATGGAAACAAATCAAGCCAGTGGATGAATATACATGTTTCTACAGTGACAACAAATAAGGTTTTCTTGGAAACCTAATCCACAGGCTAATCCTAATCTGGTTGCAGATTCATGTTGATTTGCTGTTGTTATAGTGTAGAACATGCAGTTCAACAGGAACCCCTGGCAATAGTACAGTCTCTTTGTGACAGTCACAGATGTAGATACTTACCCCTTATATATAACCCCTTATATATCCCTTATATATGACATGAAAACTCAGTGGAGCACACAGCAAAGAGAAGACACCAGCCATGAATTACAACAACCATATTAAGCTTATAGTTTGCAGTTTTTAAAATCAGAAACAGGGGTGGCACTGTTTTAAAGTTTCTAAAATTCTTTCAGCTGAATCAAAATAAATGAAAAAGGGGATCCAGAAAGCCTTCCTAACATCATCCATGATTACCAAAACATAAATATTTTTTCTCGCATGTTTCTAATTAGCTAATATTACGCCTGGTGAGCGAAAGAACTGGGGCATGTTTAGGACCACACAAGCCCGCATGATTTGGCAAACTTAATGTTACAGTGGAGTGAAGATGAAAGCCGTATTTTCACAACTTAAAAAATAAGCTGTAATGATGAATAACTTAGTAATAGCAGTCATGGGCTGAGCTAATCTGCTGGTAGCCAGCTGCTTTTCAATCACTGTGCTTCAGGCAGTGTTCTGCACTGCATATTTATTGCTTGCCCTATTTGATGTTGTGATGGCTTGGCATGGTGTGATTATTTTCATGGCTTCATGTTGCAGTGATACGGTGAGCAGTGAGCGAGCCAGCTCGGTACACACACTCCTGTAACAGCTGGCCGAGCAGTGACACTGTCCCTGGCTTTGCACCTGCAGCAGCTCTGTGTTCGGATGAAAAAAAGAGTGGCCACCTTGGGTACAGCATACACTGGCTGATTTATTTGGTGATTGTACGTGTAGGTTCGTAACATAACTAAGAAGGTCAAGCAGATCGTTGCAGTGGGTGGCTACTAAATGTTGAATGTGTGCATTACTCTGTCAGATGGGCTACGAGGATTGGGTGGCATTACACAAGGAGCTGATGAGCTCAGTAAACATGGCTAGTTTAGTAACCTCAAAATCAAACTCTGGGGATGTTTGATGGCTTTCTTTTGGGAGAGAAATTAAAGGAATGGTTAATGTGAGAATAATTTCATGCCGCTGTTAACCAAAAATGAGCTTTTACAACAGAATGTCTTTGATGTATTGTAGTGCTTCAGTGCAAGGGGCACACGTAACAGACCATTACCCGTTCGGGGGAACTCTGTGGCATCGAGGTCCTCCTGTAGCACCCAGAGTCTCGCTGTGCAAGGTGACCCGTGCTGGAGTGCAGTTCCGTGTCTGTCTGTCAGTCCAAATCAGGTCACATTCTCCGGCAGTGCTGCTGCGCTGTCTGAAAGCATTCTGTCAGCTGGATGAACCTGACAAATGCAGTCAGCTTACAGACCATCAAGGCCCGAGTGGTGTGGCAGGGTTCAGACATGACCACTGAACCAGCACGGAGCCACACCGCCTCTGGTTCAGAGTTTATCTGAAAGATTAAGATCTGCATTAAGACTCCGTGACACTGATTAAAGGCCGCTCTGATAATTCAGACCCGTGTGTAGTTACTTATTTATATTTAGCTAAGCATAGACTCTGTGCTTTTTTCAGAGTAATTAAGGGGCCAGGTGTCGTCACAGCTAAATCCTCAACAGTATGGCGATGATGAGGGGAGAGTGACAGTTTAACGAATATAACCTAAATCTGTCCATACACTCTCACATACCAGAAAGGAAAAGGGCCTCGGCTCTTACCGTTGATCTCCGCTTGAAGAAAAAGCCCCAAAATTAAAGCTGACAGACAGCACTTGAACATCAGTCGCTGGATGGTTTTGCATCATAAGGAGAAAAAAAAAAAGAGGAGCCAATGAAATTAGAGAATTTGTTGCTTCAGATGCTTATGGAGCTCACTATAAATTGATCTGATTATGAAATGGTCCTAGTCATCTTATTCAAAATTGGGTCAGTTCACGCTGTAGCCCTGCTATCTCTTTAGCAAAGTGCACCCTTGAGGGAATTTGTCTCAGACAGTCGGTTTGCAAGCATAGATTTTTAGCAGTTGATATTGGAGTTCATAGCCACTCTTTTTTTATCATTAGGGGGGTATTTTTGGAATATGCTGAGGCTCCCGTTTTTTTTTTTTTTTTTTTTTTTTTTTTTTGCTTTGGTTCTCATTTGTGCCAGCGCTGTGATTCAACCAAGCAGGTCATCAGTTTTTACAGCGAGACACAGCAGTAAATTTTTTATCTGCTTGATTGAGCAGTGAAATGTGTGTTTATTGGAAGATATGCGCAGATGCGGCTGACAATTCAAACAAGCCAGTCTGTCTTTTGCTGTCTCTGGAAGGACAAAACCACTTAGGCCCGAGTCTCTGAGAGATAGGTACAATTTGGCCAAATGATGTCCATTTGAAGGAATGAGGATGCTGATTAGAAGTTAGGATATAGATTAGATGTTATTGTTGGAGAGAAAGGTCAAGTCCACAAATTGAATCTAAATAGCTGGGCCTCTTGAGGTGAATTTAAAAGACCTTGCCAAGTCGGGACCCTTGATATTATTTTATTGCCAAAGTGCCCCCTGAACTGCTAAGTGTATTGTCTGCTTATCTTGGATTCGATCTGTCAGTTTATCAAACTCGGCATCACAGATCGCCGAGTCATGGTTAACGGATTGGACGGCTCCGGCCCCGACAGTAAATAAAGAGCAGCGTCACTGGACAGGAGTAGTAGCGAAAGAGGGATCC
>OMLB01024019.1:58481-69525 GCA_900302555.1 Myripristis jacobus
TCGCTCACACCCCCGTAGGCCCCGCCCCACTCCCACTCCCCCACGAACACACACACCTTATAGACATTGTTTGCACTTCCTCTTTGGACTACATCTGTACCGCATCCCTAAGTTCCCCCCGAGCCCGACGTCCCCCCCGAAGCTGTGCAGAAACCCTTCCCAAGTGATCAAACCCACATACCGATACGGTTTGGCAACCTAATTACATGTTATTGTTGCATATTCGGTATATTTTGGCAGGAAATAACCTTGACTTGAAAAGTGACTTTGCAAATCAACTTTTCTACCTGATGTCTATGACGTTTTGTTATGTCTCGTTTCTTTAGGCGTTCTACCTTGACATCCACTACGATGACTTGTCACACTGACTCTCTATTCTAGTCTGTGCCAGGTTAGATGCAATTGACACCCGAGAGCAGACGCATAGGGACAGAGGAGCCCCAAACACAGCTGGTTTTTAACTCAGGGGTCGGCCCATGCCCCATCTCTCTCTCTCTCTCTTACAGTTTCAGTTCTTTCCTGCTATTGCTATGAAACTGTTAACAAAATGGTGTTTTCTAAATTTAATAAACAAGATTTTGAAAGAAACACAATGTTGTCGTCATCACTGACTACAGTCGACAGAATTCAACACCCTTTGCTCTTGAAGTCGTTGAGACCAGCAAGTGTTAGAATGAGTCCAAAAAAAATGTTTGCTGTATCAAATGTATACTCTGTGTGTTTGCATGGTGTTGGTGACTTTATATTTTTGTTCATTATGCTGATGGTGGCGCTGTCGGTTTCCACCTGTGGTTCAGGTAAGTGACATTGTTCGTTACTCTCTCACTGTGGACGGATAATGTATTTTGTTAAGCTATTCATCTTGTACTGCAGTCAGTACAACATGCACGGCTGTTTGCATCATTCGTAATATCAGACATGGGCTCAAGTGGGGCTCGGTGATTGGTGCAGATTTGGCCGTGCAGAATGGGCCGCACACTTCAGATTAAACTGTTTGCTTTGATCAGGACTGGGACATTTGTTTCACTTTCATTCACTTCACACCTCATATAGTTAGCCACCAAAATCACACCTGAATATTTTGGAGGAGAAAAAAAAACAATGAAATTTGTTTAACCTGGCACAATTAGGATCAGCTGTTTGATAGAAATTGAGGAAATGTATTCAGTCTGAACCAGGCAGCACACACTCGCTGCCTCCATCTTTCGGTAGTGTGACACAAGGAGACGCAAAATCAAATCTTGCAGTTGGAGCCAGCAACAAGACACAGTTATCAGTCTCCGAGCTGGCACTGAGTTGCTGGACATAACCACCTAGCCGTGGTTAGAATTATAGAAACCCAGTTTTGCCCGCCCTGTCCGCGTCCGCCGGTCAGCCAAAGTGCTCTTAAAGCACTTAATTACCTATTAGTGATGTGGACATTATGCTGCTGACCAGTATTAAGGGGCAACTGGCGTTTCAACCATTGTTGCCTCCTCTCCAGGTGTCAAGACAGACGGTACGGTCCCCCGCAATCTGCCCACCTGCTCCCAGCCCATTAAAACTTTAATAGCAGCATATGGTGTCTGGGACGTTTTCTTGATGCTGTTGTAAAGAACGAAAGGTTTGTGTAGTCATCAGGTGAGGTTTGGTGAGGTTTGTGATTGACTCATTATTTCCTCTGAATGAAAAGTCACAGTGCTGCCTGCGGTTGTAGTTTGTGTTCCTCTTCTTCCGAGGCGACTCACTTCCTATTACAACAGCTGATGTTAACACTACACACTATTTAAATTCATTATCTGGCATTGCATTCCAGAAAAGCTCATTTTATGCGGTTGCACCTTTTTCATCAAATTCACAAATTCAAAGAATGTATTTTTTAAATTGGGAAGTCATTGAATGATCACTAAAAGTATTCCACATTAGACATTTTATTTTCAAAGTCCAAGTAAAGTAGAAAAATATAATTTGACCAACTCAGCCTCTGATGTGGAAATACAAAGCAGAGGCTGGTGCATAGCTGGTAGGCATTGCTTGCTTTCATGGTGAAGATGAATGATATCCAGTCAACCATCTACCCCATATCACCTGAATCTAAATGCACCATTAGGAGTCAAAGGGAAGCTGTGTGAGATAAAAAGGGATGCGATGCTGTAGATAAACAAGCTCAGTGACTCACTGCCCTGCACTCACTGGGCAGATGCAACAGTGACCCCGCCTGGACGGCCTGCACCGAGCAGAGGGATGCAGGTCACCGCACCAATTTGGCAGGTTAGGCCAGAAAGGACCTCAACATATCCAGTCAGCCACTATATTAAAAAAAAATATTAATAACTCTGACAGTACGCTGCTGTCAAACTGAAATATTCAACAAAATATTGGGTAAAGCCGAAAGAACTAGTTCCACTATAATTGCATTCATTGAAAATGCCTTGAATTTTTAAAAGTTCATTTGCAAAAGCAGTCAATACTAATTAATTTCTACAAATCATGTTTTTCTCCCAGATGATATCGATTAGAAAATTTTAAAAAATAATTAGCATGCTAATGCATGGGCAACATTGGCTTTTCCTCACAAAATTTTGGATTTGGGGTTCACAAAGCGTGTTATTGTTACATGACGCAGTTGCTTTCTTTTTTTCCCTGTCTTTATTTTTCTCAGCAATGGCATTTATATCTTTTTTTTGTGTAAATGATCTTGCTGTAAATTCAAGATGCACTGTCACTGGTGCGGCATGTGAAAATCGAGGTGTGCTCTTTGAGGCACTGCTCAATAAAACGCTTCAGCTTGAGTGTTGTTAGAGCAGGCAAAGGTGACAGGCAGAAGAAAGAGCGCTGCTATTCTTAGTAAAAAAAAAAAAAAAAAAAAAAAGGAGTGGTGCTAACACACTATTTGATTTTTAAATGGCTTTGAGTGGAGTCATGCAGTTTCGTGTGGTGACAGTTGAATGCTGATCAAGGGAAACTGAGTGCCGAGGTGCTCACTTAAAAAAAAAAAAAAAAAAAAAAAAAATATGTCTACATGTGCAAAATGCCTCCGGCGATACAACACATAGTCCGGTGTAATTCGAGCAATGTGGTTGCATTGTTTGCTGGTATCCATGTTCGCCCGTGTCAATATCACATGATGCACAAGCCCTACGTATCCTGAAGACTGTAGGCTTGGATTTTTAATGAGCGCCGTGTCCTGAATGCTAAACCAACAGGAAGGCATGGAGAAGTGGAGCAAGATTGAAATAACACTCCCTGACACTTTCTCTCTCTCTCTCTCTCTCCTACTTACTACCTGCCTCCCTCACAGGGTGTCAACACCCACCGGCAGCACTGGATTCACAGAGCCGATGCAGGGATGTGTGGATTATGCTGTGACTTTTGACACATTTAATTTGTGCCGTCGTGTCTCCAGTGGGCTTCTGATCCCAAACAGAAAAAAAAATGACCTAGATTCTCCAGGCCGCTCTGTGGATTTATGTACACACAACAACTGATGGATTCATCGCTCTTCTAGCAATAAAGTGCATTTAGGGGGTGGCATATTATTCTTTTTAGGTGTGTGTGTGTGTGTGTGTGTAAATAAAGCTTCAGTCGTTCTCACGTCTTGATGAAACACTCTGCAGAGCTTAGACGTTTCCTGATTGCACGCATGATGGTGTTAATGGATATTGACCCTAACAAGCTGGCTGACTGCCAGGATATCTTGATATTTGGGTGTTTTTCTCTTCTTCTTTTTTTTGTGCGCAGGCTTCCGTAATTAGTCGTGCTTAAAAAGCCAACTGTCAGCTGTGAAATCTCAGCAAAGGTTTAAATCTCTCTCTCTCTCCTTCTCTTTTTCTCTCTCCTGTTGTCTCTCTCGCCCAGCATGAATAATCAGAAAAGGTCACATCCTTGCTTTCCTCTCAAGCGCTCTCTCCCTCTCTCTCCCTGGTGACTGTGTACTGAATAATCTGTCCCCTGATTCATCTCTTGTTCCTGCGCTTGTCCCTGCCCCTCCTGCAAGGGTTTTTTTTTTTTAAATAGCAGTGGTGGGTGTGGAGATTTGGATTTGGTGTGCTCAACATCTGGCCATGTATCAGCCTTAGTTTTGCTTCATGCGTCACCTGCATTTCTGATATCAGTGTGTTTTTTGTGTTTGTATGTCCTATGTGCATTGTTGTATATTTATATATTAAAAAGAGGTCAAAAACCTTTGGGTCCTCAGGGCAGAGATTGCTGGGTTATGATCCTGCCGTCCTGCGAGGAGGGCAGCTGTCACCTAAAAGCAACAAGGACTGGTGTTCGGTTCCTTTTTTTATTGTCATTTATTTATTTTATTCATCCTTTATTAATCCAGGAAGGTTCCACTGAGATACAACGTAAGGGAGGCAGTTCTATGCAAACACAGTCCGCCTCTAGTCAGGGAAATTATGTAAAACAACATGTTCCCTTCACAGCAGAGCCCTCTCAAAATATCCAAGCCAGGGAGTGTTTCTGAGGTGATGATATTTTGCAGCTCGCTCCATGCCCGGGGTGCGTGGCACGAGTCTGGAGCTTGCGTGTCCTCCCGAGTTTCCTCCCACAGTCCAAACACATGCACGCCAGGTGGCTCGCAGAGTCTCTGTTTTTGGTGCCTTGTGATTTGCTGCATCCAGGCTGTATCCCCGCCTGCAGCCCAGTGCATGCTGGGATGGCCTCCAGCTCCCCTGTGACCCTGAACAGGACTAAGCGGGATAAGAGAGTGAGAGAATGCATCGACCTCCAAGGTTGCCGCGGCAGCTGATGTGGCACTAACACGGGACAGGCACTGAGGGGGAAACAGCCTCCCTGGTTCTGTGTTGTTTTTTTTTCCCTTCTTCTTTTTAGCAAGGCAAAGAGAAATGAACATGCAGCAGAACAACAGGAGAAACAAAGCACGCGGAAATGTTTGCGCCTCATATGTTTGAGTAAAGGTGCGTGAAGAAGGCGGCCCTGTGGGCCAGCTGAGAGCGAGGAAGTGGAGCAGTTCAGCCGCTCTGGGAAAACAACTTAACCTCTGAGGGTTAAATACAGCTCGAGCTTCATGTTCCTCCAGGTTTCCTGTTCCTACGCTCTGAAAGATTCAGCTGCTAACACCTTCGCTGTGACCCGGCGCCTCTACACGCTGTTAGAGCGCTCGTTTTTCTTTCTTTTTTTGCCAATCCTGACAATGAATTCACCATTTCCTCTGATGCATATATGCTGAAAATTTCAACACAGCCCAACCTATATAGCTTTGTCAGGTCCAACACATTTTTAATGTCCCTTTAATATTGCCGTCTAATGTGGCTGTAATTATTATTTTATTTGTTTGCTGTTTGTTTTATCCTATTTCTTTCAATTATATAGTGCACTGATGTTTTTAATGTGGTTGTTTCATTTAATTAATTCATTCATTTGTTTACTTATCCATCTTCTTCCTTTAATTTTTATCAGTCTATGTGTTTGCTGTGTTTTGTCTGATGTATGCTTTTTAACTGTGAAGTATTGGGACCGTGCCACATGGGTGATTCTGCACTTTAAATAAAACTGATGCTCCATTTTCACCTCTGTGCGTCCAGTGGCTCAGTTCCAGTGGGTAGCATTTTGTGTTAGCTTAGCGTAAAGACTGAAGTCTGTGGGAGTCATTAGCCTAGCTCCGTCAAAGTCAAAAAAATAAACCTTACAGCAACTCTGAAGCTGTCTGATTTACACAGTGGATCATGTGGACTTGAAATACGTGTATTTTGCCCAAAACAGCGGAGTAGGCTGTTCCTTTGAATCTGCTCAACCCACTTTTCAGTTTTTCTGGACATATTCTCTTCTAAATATCAGGATTTTTCACATGACACACAGGACATTTCACCTCAGCATCTCTTGATAAGGAAATGAAGGTCAATTGTGAGTGATGCATGTGTTTAACTACCTGACTCCTGATCTTTGGACTCGTGTTAATTTTTTTTTTGTATATGTATATGTATACACATATTAAAATTGCCAAAAAAGTACTCACAGTTTTCTGGACTAGGCTCCTATCATGGTGTTTTGGGCCCCAAATCATCCATCAGGCTCAGGAGATTGGCATTTCAGGGACAGGAAAGTGGAGTTTTTTGTGCGGACGAAAAGAAAAATGCCAACGATTCATGACCCATGAATCATGTGCAGGGCAAGAGAGCAGGTGTGTGCATGTGTGTGTGTGCATATTGATGCCAAAGTGATTGATAACTCTCCTCTCCAAGCCGAGCTCAGTATCAACCTCCTCGGCTCTTGTCCTGCATAATGCCAAGTTGCCATGGTTACCAAGTTCTTCAAACAAGGAAATAAAAAAAAAAAAAAAAATGTGGAAAGATCTTCCTCCACTTTCTGAAAAGCTCCTGCTGAGCGATCCCGGGGAGTCGAGAGGAGTGCTCTGACCTGCCTGCCTGTCCGGCGGTGAGTGATGGACGGGGACGAGGATCCAGCTGAGGCGAGGATCCAGCTGCCGCCTCTAAACCACACACTCTGACGTGTGTGTAAAACACAGCGACGTGCTGGTTAATTACTACTGCAAATTCATTTTCTCCCCCAGTGGACCAGCTAATTTCCATTTCCACTACATTATCACTGAGCATATGCCAAGCAGGCGATAGGTGCTTTTCATTTGTACAATGTTGTTTGTAATAATGACATCTAGTGGTTCATATGAAAACAATTAGCAGCAGCTCTGACTGATTCTGAATGGTAAAGGCTTGGATGATGGTACAAATTGCACTTATTATGTCTGATGATGCCCAAAGAGGGAAAAGATACTGTCGGCCCTGTTGTGTTACATAAAAAGTGATCATTTTGCAGGCTGCGGTGACGTTTACTCAGGTTTACACTTACAAGCAATCTTCCATTTACAGGCTTGTGGTTTGGAGCCAAGAATGACAGACAGCCTGAGCCGTGACAGAAAGAGAAAAAGGAAGGAGAAAAAAAAAAAAGCAGGATGAAATGCCTGAGAGATCGGTTTCTACAAACACCCACTCAATCCCGGAGCTTCCGCCGCAGAAGGCTGCGCTTCAGGCGAGTGTTTGCCCCCGTGTCCTCCTGTAAACGCTGTGTTTGCTGTTGTATCACACCTAGCTCATTTGCTGGGGATTTCATGAATATATTGATTGGCACTTGCTCATTCATCCATTTCTTTTATATTGGCTCTATTGTCTGCAAAACACCCGGAATGCAGAGAGAGGGTCGACCTGCTCCCATTTGAATCAGAAAAGGTGTTTGTGTTCAGATTTATTAACCCTGGGTGTGTGGAGGAATGAAGAGTTTATATTGATCGCCGGTGAATGGCCTTCCTGTCACTTGTGTGTGTGTGTGTGTGTGTGTGTGTGTGTGTGTGTGTGTGTGCGTGACTGTGGAGATTACCATAAATCTCCATGAAAAGTAACCCCAAAAGGAAGAAAGCGAGAGAAAAAAATAAACATCCAGTGACTCTGCTAATTTACTGGAAAAATACATAAATAAAATAAAATGTAATAAATAAATATAAGTAATGAATGTTTTTACTGGTTGAATAAAGCTTAAATAAAAAATACACAAACAGACAAACAAAAAAATAAACTCATTCAAGTTGATTTCTCACTAGTATTAAGCTGCATGAAGGTCACAATCACTTTGTAATAGATATCAATGTATTATGCACAATATAAATAACAGGCTATATTAGCTACAATGACATTTACTTCAGCTTTTTCTAGTGGCTTGCATGAAATTAAACTCGGTAAAGTAAGTTTTTATCTGGAAATGATAGCAAAATAATTTCTCGTTCCATGCACACTGCAGTGTAATTTGATTTCCTCAGCTCAGAGCGGCCAGCAGAGGGCAGCACGGTGGCTTCTCCTCCCTGTGCATGAAGGCAGTGTACAGATGACTGTAAGATGCAGTGAGTAAGATTTTCACCGTCCCAGAGAACAAAACGGACTGTGGTACGTGTGCGAGGGGTTGGTAGACTCGGTGACTCAGCCATTACATATTTGACCAGGTGCAGACATTTCTGGTTTTCAATACTCACTTTCTGACCCACTCCTCATGACGCTCAGCGATGGAGGAAGGTGATCCAGTGGTGTGTTGCAAATGAGTAATTTTTTTGTGACCAAATTCTTACAAATTTCTCTCATTTCCCCTTTTGCTTTCATTATGAAGGAGACATTTTTTCACATTAAAAAAAATCAAATTGAAATATTGTGTTGACACTGCATGACATAACTACGTCTATTAACTGAGGTAATCACAGAAATGTACAACTATTTGCATTCACATAAAGAGATGGAATGAAAGACCAGAAAAAATGCTGTAATTAATACATGAAAGGAATGTGCACCCAGAAGCCAACATGTGCACATTAGTGTGTCGTGACCTAGCCAAATTTAAAAAAAAAAAAAGAAAAAAAATTCAATTGCAGTCAATTATACATGATTTTCCAGCCTCCATTTAAACCGTCTATGATCCAGATTATAACTTTCCCCCATCCACCTTTTGACCCGCCCCCCACCCTTCCCCACTGACCTGATTTCTTTTAAACGATACAAATATAATTAAATCTTTATACAGTTATTATTTCCCCTCTATGTTTGTATTCCCTTTTTTTTCCCCTTTCTTCTTCCCTCTCATTTCCTTCCTTCTCTTCCCCCTCAGATATCATTACAAGACATACAGGAATGAACATATTGTGGCTTATCCAGATTCTATGATTTTGGTTAAATCGACCAGTTCACCTGTATGGACAAGTCAGCTGCTCCAATATAACCCTGGCACAACTTGTTTCTGCTGCAGCAACACATCCATAGTCCCTACATGATGTAGTTATACAATCTACAAAGTGGCTATAATTGTGATTTCACTTCTCCCACTGTCTCAGCCTTCATACCTCGTACTCTTCCTATCGATAATTTAAAAAAAAGGAGCCAGTAATTCATATTTAGATCATGTGGATATTTTCATCTCAGTACTACAATCTGTTTTACTGCAGTTATTCCACAAAACATGTTTTTTTGTGACGGCTTGTTAAAACAGGAGAAGAATGGTCATTCAGTAAAATAATATTTGGAAGGCAGGGTATAGTTACATTCAATGTACACTATATGGACAAAAGTATTGGGCTACCAGCACAATTACACCCACAGAAGCTTTTATGTCCAAAATCTCTTGGTGAGCTGAAGCATTAAGATTTCCCTTCAGTGGAACTAAGGGGCCGAGGCTGAGCCCAGAACAACAAGCCCATAGCGTTATCCCTCCGCCACCAAACTTTAAGGTCGGCACAGTGCAGTCAGGCAGGTTCTTATGGCGTTCACCAGACCCAGACTCGTCCATCAGACCGCCAGATAGAGAAGCGTGATTCGTCGCTCCACAGATCACGTTTCCACCACTCCAGAGTCCAGTGGCGGCGTGCTTTACACCTCTCCATCTGACGCTTGGCGCTGTGCTTGGTGATGTAAGGCTTGCATGCAGCTGCTCGGCCATGTAAACCCATGTCGTGAAGCTCCCAGGCTCACAGTTTTTGTGCTGATGTTAATGCCAGTGGATGTTTGGAGCTCTGCGGTTATTGAGTCAGCAGAGAGTCGGCCACTTTTACGCACCATGAGCCTCGGCGCTCTGCGACACCGCTCTGTAACCACTCTGTAACCTCCACTTTGCAATAATACCACTTACAGTTGATGGTGGAATATCAAGGAGGGAAGAAATTTCACCAACTGACTTCCTATTACGTTACTGTTACAGCACCACGCTCGAATGCAGCGAGCTCTTTAGGACGAGCCATTCTTTCACAAATGTTTGTAAAGGCAGACTGCATGGCTAGCTGCTGGATTTTATACACCTGTGGCAATGGGACTGAATCAAACACCTGAATTCAGTGATCAAGAGGTGTGACCCAATACTTTTATCCATGTGGTGTATCTGATACAGCTCTTTGTACTTGAATCTAAAATGTATTAACTCCTAGACATTCCTCCATCATGCAGGTTCCAGTCTCATTACGTGAACATAAACACACAGGGCTTGGGGTCAGTTTAAGTTGGCGGCGTTTTCATGGAGACAAATGAAACCTATGCATAACTTTCGAATTTAGCAACTGATAGCTATAATTACATGGAGTGGGTGGAATATTATTCTAGACTCTCTTCCAATCGATGTTCTGTTCTCTTTTAAGGTCTATGTGTTCCATACAGGCACCGTGCCTAATGACCAGCTCAGTTGTTGAAGTTTTAATAGAAATTTGACACAAAGTCCCCTGCCATGATTAAAACCTGTTATTATTTCTACAAGTGGGTGTGTAGGTAATAGTCCATGGAGCACCATATGTTTCAACCGCAGCATTATTACAGCGTTTTGCATCGTGCTGTTTGAATTCAGTGGTCGTTTTTGTAGGATCTCTCGTGCAATTGACTATTTGACTCGTCTTTGTTGTAAAAAAATATATCGTCATTATTGTGTCAGTGTCAGAGAAATCTGTTGATGCTTTTTCTCATCAACAGAGGTCGATACCAAGGTTGATTACCCTTTTAAAATATGACGCCTGCTGTGTGGACTGTCAAATGTTTTTTTTTGTTTTTTTTTTTGTACTTTTGTAGTTTTAATGATTAGTAGAACTGAGTGACGGAGCCTTAACCCTCCTATTATGTTTGGCCAATGTTTAACGTCTCTAAATGAATGATTAACATCATTTTTTTTGCTTCATATTTAATGAGTGTTCCTAATGTAATGGGCACTACCGGGTAAAGATGAAATTGACATGATGATATGTTTTCAATGTCCTGTTCACACTTTGTAACGCATCGGTTATAAATAACAAAAATCTGTACTTAGAAATAATATAAAGCCATTAAAACACCAAAAATTAATATTTCTTTCCAATTTCAGATCAATCAGTGAGATTTTATGGTGATTTTCATATTTTTCCATAGTGGCGTAATAGGAATACTGGATGTATAAGTGGGGGTGGGGGAGTGTTATGTTTTATTTAAAGGGCTATTTAGGTCGTTAACAAAGAAACATAAAGTACCTGACCCATAAACTTTGATAACAATTTTAGTTATAATAATTTTGAGGCAGTTTAAACTGCAGGGGTCAAACT
>OMLB01024024.1:7350-17879 GCA_900302555.1 Myripristis jacobus
TTGGAGGGGTAGAGGCTGAGAGGGCGAGGTGCTGGAGATTTTACGTGTGTGTGTGTGTGTGTTTGTCTGTATACATGTGTGTTTTCAT
Organism: Myripristis jacobus; assembly: GCA_900302555.1. Taxonomy (NCBI): domain Eukaryota; kingdom Metazoa; phylum Chordata; class Actinopteri; order Holocentriformes; family Holocentridae; genus Myripristis; species Myripristis jacobus. The sequence goes on from OMLB01024024.1 coordinate 7,439, forward strand.
CTGCTCGGTTTTGAAAGCATCCATGCATGAGTGTGCCTCAATGATGCTTTCAGCAAAGAGCAAGACAACAAAGTACGTAGGAAAAAAAACAAACAACAACAACGACGACAAAAGAGTCTTAGCAAAACGTGGAAGGCAGTAACTGTGAGGCAAGTGTGTTTTTGGGTCAGGCTGCTAATGCAAAGAGGAAGAACTGAATCACTTCTGGTGTTGCTTCACATCGGCGCAAAGTGCAAAGCCAACATGCAGACTGAGAGATGGGCTCTGAATAGACAACCTCAGCGCTAATGCGGTCATCTGCTTCACAACCAGCTGACATGTTGGGCGACTCGACTATTCAGCTTCATTCCTTTTATCCTCATTCCTTTCATCACAGTTTTCACTTTTTGGCATGAGTTTTCAGAAGTGGATTTGTTTTTCTTTTTTTTTGTCTTTTTCAGATTGTCAAATGAGATGCAAGTATCTTCAAACACCTCCAACAGCTTCCATCTTCCTTATTTTCTTAGAAGACGTTAATTGGCGCAATGGGATCAGTCAACAGAATAGAATAGAATAGAATAGAATAGAATAGAATAGAATAGAATAGAATAGAATAGAGTTGTTTTTACAAGGGTGTAAAAGCAGCTGGAGCCAAAACTCAACCTGCAGTGAATTACCTCTCAAATTTTCTTAGACCATAAAGTAAAGCCAACCATCACTTAGTGAGGAAATTTATCCCACAATGAGTCATTCACCATTGAAAAAAAAATGTGACTTATGCTTATAAAATGATTAATAATACAAAATTCGGTACTTTTCCATGTATGTTAGGTACCTGAAATCAGTAGCTGGCAAAGTGGTTGACTTTTAAATACTAGTTATTTTAGAAATATTGAAATATGAATTTAAATTAATGATTATTTTTCCTCACAATCAACAGATCTCCTTTGGAAATTAACTCTTAAAAACGACACACCAACACATGAAGAGTATGGCCTCCATGTGTCCAAGGTTCAACTACCTAATCGTATCATTTCAGATGAAGCGCAGATCTGAGGTTTATACACAGATATCTGCTGATAATCCCAATCCCAACACCCGCCGACACAGCAGCATAATGTCCTCGTCAAATCTTTTAGCCACACATACGCAACTGCAGCGTGTCCGTCCCAAACTACCCACCGCTGCCTACCGTCAAGTCTTTCTCTGAGCAAAAAAAAGGACTCTATTTTCTCTTAACTCCCACGCCATTTTTTTTTTCCACAGTTGTTTATAGTTTGCCTCTCCCCCTCTGTTCCGATACACTAAGATTGTGTTTCAACCTATCTGGTGCACCAGATGTTTCAAAGCTCCCACATTGCCACAAATTCTCAACATTTACCTCCTTTCACGAGGCTTGGCTGCTGTCGCACGACATCAAACGCTGTTTACTGTTCTGCCTGGGGGATTTTTTCACTTTGAGTGGTCGGAGCATGAAATGATGCAGAGGGAAATGTGTGTGCTGAATTTAAATGTATGTGCATGTATGGCTTGCTGTCTTATGTAAGTCGCTCTCTGTGCCTCTGCACTCCATTTGAAGTCTTGCTCCTATATAATATAATATAATGCAGCATGTGTCACTCATGTCATCAAGACAAACCCCTGTACACTTGGTGTGTTTAGCAAATAAACTGCTTCTACTGCCAGTATTTCAGATAAAAGTTGACATTTTCATACAAATCTCTGTTTCTAATCTCTATTGCCAGTTTACATAACACAGCACTGATTCAGTCTATACACAGCTTATGTTTTAAAGGAAGTGGTGCATTTTACATTTCCGGTTTGTTTGGAATAACAGTTTGATCGCCAGAAGAAAAGGTTGGTCTTTTACATTTCTCCAAACCACAGCTCTCCATTGACATGTCAGCAATTCTGCACCAAAAGTATGTTTAAGATCAACAGTTCAAGGTACAGGTAACATAACCTTAACCGTGACATATTCTCAACCTTAACCATGTAGTTTTGAAGTAGCAATGAAAGTGGCTAAAGCTAAAGTTAGGTTACAACCCGCTCTACCTCTGTGGAAATATCGAGATTTGTACCCGTGGTTCGAGAAAATGAAAAAAAAATGACAACGTTTTATTCTGGCAGCTGCGTTGGGAATAAACAGAGGAAGAAGAACTGGCTCGTTAGCATGAGCAGCGACCAGCCACCATGACTAAACAGACCAAGAAAAGAGAAACTCAAACTCCATCGTCAGCAAATCCAAGTCCCGCCCACCCTGCTTGAATGACAGGTGATATCTGGGAGTCGCAGAGCAAAAAGACACGGCGATGAGCTCTTACTAACAAAGACGGAGACAACGTTTTTTAAAATCGGATTATCACTTTAATAACCATTGCTGCTGATGCTGTCAGAGAGAAAACCTCCAAAGAAACCTGTTTGTCTGATTTGTTCCTCACTTGAATTGAAGGTCACATGATCTTCTGTGGGCTGGGCAAACGCTCACACCTCTGGGCTCATGCATGCAACACTTTGAAATTCACACTCCATTGATTTCTGTTCCCCTGCCTCCCTCTAAACAGGGAGGTCAGAGGTCACTGACAGAGCAGCAGGCATGGAGCTGCTGGGGTTTCGCTCAAGGACACTTCAGCAGGTGAACGCCACCGTGTTGACCCAAAAAACCTATTAGCTTATATAACTTCAAAAAAGCACGATAAGCGATCTAAATGATAAGCAGGGAAAACTTACACAATTCCCACAAGGAAACTCAGTCATCACTACACACAAAGAAACAGGACTCAGGAGACTGGGGTTACATAATAAACACGTGTAACCGAGTGTTTCAGCACATTTTGAGAACAGTGTTGAATGAGAGGATTGGAGAAAAGCAGGAATTACAGCATCGGCTCCACGGATCGTCGAGGCAAAGAAGAAGCGAGTGCAGAATATTTCTGACAAAAGACACAAACTTTCTTTGCTTAATTTCCTGAAAAGTCGATGTCCTGGAGATACAGCTCTACATCTGCGTGATCTCAGAGAGCGACAGAGGCTGAGTGAAGATTCTGGTTTTGATGATTTAAAGTCAAAGCTCACCTCTCTGCTCCCTTATTCCCTCTTAGCTTCCCACAAAGAGCTCCGCTGCTTCAGTCTAGCAGGTAAGATAAAGCGGATCGGCGGGTTCAGCCCACCTCGCTGCTTAGCATGAGGGTCCTGACATGCACAGCAGCAGCAGAGCAAATTACTGAAAGGGTTTTCATTTCAAAACAATAAAATATTGTATACATACACGCACACTACGGGAGGAAACTACTGCATCATCTGTTGGTGTTTCACTGCTGGATTCGCTCCTGGAAAACAAATCTATTTTGTGAGCGCAGGTTTTATGATGACTCAAAACTTCTGTAGGAAACCAAGCGCGTGCTTCACCTTCACTGCAGTCATTTTGATTTTTTCAGAAGGCTCAATATTCTTCATTTTGCAGCCAAATTCCCAGGTAAAGCGTGCAACTGCTGCTTTTCTGACCACGAGGATATTTCATCTCTTACTATTAACTGACTCAAAGTGGTGTTCATTAATGCTGGTGTCACTGCTGATGAGAATATGGGCTGAATTGTGCTTTGTGAGGAAAAGTGAACTGAGCTGAATTGAACATGTGATATATCGTATTTTAAAAAGCCACAAACCAAACACAGTGCCAGTGTCAGGACAGAGATGGGGTGTTTGCACTCTCTCATCTCTCAATCTCCCTCTTTCTTAAAGTTTCATCATCATTTGTTCTCTCTTTCTCTGGCAAACACAGCGCTTGGATAAGCAGAGTATGAAGGCCATATAAATAAATATATGCTAAGGCTGGCAAAGTTAATGCATCATCGCATGTCATTAATTTGATGAGCTTAACGTGTTGCTAAAAAATTAATGCAAATTAAACTACTGCTGAACTTTGACCTACTTTTGACCCTTAACCCTACAATGACCCCAACAGTTCTGTCCACAATACACTATACAAGAGTGAGAGGATAAGCAAGTAAGTAATTTATAGATTTTAAATATGAAATCATGACTATTTCTTGGCTATCTTGTGATTTTAAAAAATTAATTGCTTGACAGCCCTGATTTAAATGTGTATTTAAAACATATGGGTGACATAGATGCCAGAGATGCGACATGAGAAAGACATAAGAGGAGTACAAAAAAAGGTAAAATAATGGGTTTTAATTGTTCATTGTATTTATTTGACTTCAATGTTTTTGACATTTCTACTGACAAAACCAACATAATCTCTGAGTTGTTTTTGTTTTTTGTTTTTTTTTCAATTTGTCCCTTTTCAAGTCCTCTGTTCACTGCAATTGTTCCTCTCCAAAATGCACGTCCATGGAAAATGAAATGTACGAATGGCTTTGCCATGTACTGAAAGGCTCTGGCAGCAGTTCTCATCCATTCATTTCAATAAATCATACTTGAACTCATCTGAATATGAACTGAAAGAGACACAGAGAGAGTGAGAGAGAGAGAGAGACTGGTAGAGAGAGTGAACAACCAAGGGAGAGAGAGAGAGAGGAAGAGAGAGAGGAAACAGACAAGGACAAAGAAAGAGCGAGAGAGAGAGAGAAAGATCCGGAGAGATGAGAGATGAAGAGACATGGAGACACAATGTGGATGTGAGAGAGAGAGAGAGAGAGAGAGAAAAGGGAGAATTGTGAGGGATAGAAACAGAGGAGGACAGAGGAGAGAAGGAGTGTGAGAAAGAGAGAGGGACAAGAAAGACAGGAGAGGATAGAGAGAGAGAGAGAGAGAGATGTTTCCCAGTGAAGCGCTGAGCCAAAGCCAGCGAGACCAAACAGAATTCTTTATCCAGACACGGGCTGCATATCAACACTGCAGCGCACACAGCACAGGCATGCTAATTACCGACGCAAGCTGCACACACACGCTCTCTGTGCAACATCTGGCCTGTCTGTTTGAGCTACAGTGAACTGGACATGCACTCTTTAAAGTCCTGTGCTGTTTATCTGACTGGGAGTACAGGGGTGTGTGTGTGTGTGTGTGTGTGTATGTGTGTGTGTGTGTGCCTTCCCGCCTGCTTGTACTTTGCAGCGTATTTTGTGTGTGTGTGCATGTGCTCTCCGGGTGTTTGGGTGACCTCATCAGAATGTATTTATGATGATGTGTGACGGGGAGGAGCGTCTGCCTGCCTGGCTGAGGAGGAGGAGGAGGAAGGAGGAGGATGATGATGAATGCCTCCTTCACTGCTGAGCAACCTGCTGGAATACCAATCAGCCCTGGCAGGGAGCTGGAGCTGATTTAGGGACGAGACGGGACGTGAACCTCCTGCCTGAGGGTGGCGCCAGGTGGCACGGTTGCCCCTTGCAGGTAAAGATACCGCATGGGGGTGTTAAATGTCGCGTGTTCGGTCCACGCCAACGGCAAATTCGTCCAACATCACCTGTGTTTGTGCAGCTCTGGATGACAGCTAAAACGCAGGGAAACTGCTTTGTTGGGGCCTACAATGTCTGCATTTTCATCCTTGTGAATACCAAACAAAAGGCATGACAAAGAAGAAGGTTTTCTTTCAAGAAGCTTCCTGATGGACAGGAATGAAGTCATACGGACAAACTGCAATGCTGAAATGCTGTTCTGTTGGGACACCCAGTTTAAAATATCAGCTAAATGACAAACATTTTTTTCCAATAAGTGCTTAAATGTTGCACATTCGATCCCCGCCAACAGCAAATTCGTCGAACAACATCCATGTGTCCAGCTCGGGATTAAAGCGTCAAGCTAAAATGCAGGAAAACTGCTTCACAGGGTCTAGAATGACTTCATTTTTATCCTTGAACTAGCCAACAAACAACTCAGATTTTCCTTTAAATCTCTGCTATATAGCTTCAAAGTTTCCATTTCCGCCCCACATTTCCATATTCCATATTTATTCCATATTACATATTGTACAACAGTGGCACATCCATGTTGTGTCTCTGCTGAGTGACATTCAAAGCCAAGATGTCGTTGTTTTGTGGCTGCAGCATCCCATCAGACAGAAAATATCTACTTGTCTTTAGCATCATGTTTGGGATCTTTGAAAACCTCGGGATCTCCACTAGAATTTAAAATAAAGTTTTGTGGGTTTGAGGAAAGCTTGGCCACACAGTGTGCATTTGTAATGAGGAATACACCGATGGGACCGGCAGGGTTGAAGAAGCCTTGGTAGGAATGTCAACAGGATTAACACATTTGACTTTATTAACTTTACTTTTAAAGTGTTTGCCTCATTGTCTCATGTTCCTCATGGTTGATAAATGAGGATAAAGTATTGAAGAATAGCTGATTTTCCTTATTACATTTCCTTACTTATGGGGTTCTATCCCTGTTTTTATGTGCATTCTATGTCTGTTTACATGTGAGTCCCTCGGTGCATGGCATTTCTATACTGTAAAGCACTTTGAAATGCATTTCTTGTATGAAAAGTTCTACAAGTTTAGGATTATTCGGATTCTATTTCTTATTCTTGTAATTATTATTTGACATTATACAGGTCTGATTTAGGGATGCTGTGTCCGTCCCATAGCTGTAGAATCACCTTAAAGGAAAGGTTTGGGATTCTGCAAACCAGGCCATATTAAAATGTTGATTCTCATCATTTATAACAGAGTACAACCTTAGCACTCCTCTGTTTATTGATGTTTACATTTATTCACAACAAGTTTTGAACATCTGCTGGTCATTATGATGCCCAGAAGCACTTTTTACTGTGACAACAGAACATCACAAACATGTATTCCCACTTACTGGCTACTACTGCCCATGTGGACAGTAGTTTAAGTGCCAGTGAGTATCTTTTTAGTCCCTTGGTCTTTGTGGCCTTGGATATGTACTGACCGGTTGTCTCTGACATATTGTACTCCTGTATGTTGTCTGCTGCTTGTAGTCATTGTTGTCATCGTTCTTACATTCAGGAACTGCTTGAACTGAATTGCCCCCTTGGGGACTAATTAAGTTGTCTGAATCTGAATCTGAATCTGTAGAAACCTCCACAGAGCACCACGGAGAGCACTCATCACTTAACCTAACAGTGAAATCGTGCTATGTTTGATTATAAATGATAGGAATCAACATTTTAATACTGCCTGGATGGAAAAATGCCCAAACCAAAATCCTTTAAATTGAATTTTGAAAAGCCGGAGGAAAACTGCTCTGTCAGACTCAAGAGTGACTGTGTTTTTATCCTTAAACCTTATCAATAACAAATCTGACAGAACCGGCGAGAAGAGTCAGTAATTCCTCCTTCTTCACATGGCCGAGGACGTTGCTCGACTTTAATCTCAGAAGCCTGGGGAGGAAAAAAAACTGCTTTGTCGACTGCATCCCCGTCCTTAAAGCTTATCAATACCTGGGCCGATACCTCTAGCACAGAGGAGGAACTTAAGCTGAAATTCAGGGATGCAATCTTTTTCTCATTGCCTCTCATAGCTCGACTTTAATCTCAGAGTCTCAGAGGCTTGGAGGAAAAAAATCCCTGATTTATTACAAGCTAGGCTGACTGCATCCCTATTCCTAAGTGCTATCAATACCAACACAAATAAGTCAAGCATGGGGGACGAACGTGACTGACTTGGAGAGCACGAAAAAATGCCTTGTCAGGTCGTGCATCACAAGACCTTATCGGTATTCTGGGTTTCAACCACCAGCTGCTAAATTATATCAGTGTTTGTCTGTCTAGCTTTCAGCTTCATTGAAAGCCCTAGACATAATCCTTCACAAGAATACAAAGGCAATGTCAAAGACCTAATTAGGATAGAAACATTTGAATTTGGACTTTTGACTTCCTGTCAGCCAGGGATCTGGGTTGTAGCTCAGCAGACAGATAGGGAGTCATTGAATCACTACTAATCAATAAGGGAGTATTTACGCTGAGCATGTTAAGAGTGCTGATGTAGGATGAGTGACCAAATCAATTTTCCCATCTCAGTCATGACGAGACGAAGCGAGAACGACTCTTGCATCAGCGTTATGAGACACCTGATGAATAGCAGCCAGCAAACTTTTGTTGCTCCTGAACTGTTTGACCATTATTCCTCCGAGATTGTGAAATATTCCTCGGCTAGATATACAGCGATGACAGGGAGGCTGAGCTCCCGTGCAATCCCAAGGGGCCATCATGCAGACGGCAGGCTTAATTACACTTTCGTGGAGTTTGGGAATGCTTCCAGGACCGTGTTAATGGGCTGGGATTTTGTGTTTTTTTTTCTCCACTTTTAACATTGATGAAAGAATAGTTAAAGGTCTGGTCTTAAACATTGTTTTCTAGTGAATGCTCATTGCCTCCACCTCCATGGATTGCTCTGTTTTCTCAGACAATCTGAGAGAAATGGAGGAAGCTACTTCCATAAATGAGCCTTTTTCACAAAATCATGTAAGAAGTTTTGGCAGATTCAGTCTTCAGGTTGCACCCCTTCAAACGGGGAAGCAAATTAACCGGATAACAAGCCCACACCGTTCAAGCTTTCTTGAAGTGTTACCGTTAATGAGGACCTTTCCCTACGAGACAAAAGCATTTGTTGAACTCAGTGTTACAGTATGTGCAGCTCGGAGTAGCAGATTGTTGAGAGTACTGCATACCACTGAAGAGTAAGACAAACTAAAAGGAGGAAGCACGCAGACACAGCCTACATTCCATGCTACCATCTGCTTTCTGGCTGAGATGAAAAGCAGTTTTGAAAGCAGATTGCCTCTGGCTGAGCAAACAACTAAAAACATGCCGCATAATTAGCTAGATCAATAAACAACGCCAAACAGAGTAACCTTGAAAAGAGGAAGGACTAGCCATACAAGCTGCTATCTAGCCCCTTTGAAGGCATTGTTGATATTCCTCATCAACAATTTGCATTATATAAAAGCGGCGAGCATCAGCTTTTCTCTCTCTCTCTCTCTCTCTCTCACACACACACACACAAACACATTGCTTCATGCAACCACAACACTTAATAATCAATGCTATCCCTAGGTTAGCATCGAATTATTGTTTTCCAAGCTTGCACCACGTTTAAGCACAAATTCAATTAGCAGGGAACGACCAACTGGAAGGCGCAGCTTGAACAGCAAGCGTATGACAGGGGGCGGGGCTAAAGGCTCGCTTAAAGTTAAGGGGAAGAAAGGGACATCCCTGCTTCGTGCCACGGGACGGCAGAATACTGACCCTGCTGCTCAGGTCTCCGCCAGTCGTGCTCCAACCTGAACTCACCAGAGTGTCGCAGCCCAGAGTTTCTATTCTCTACCATACCAGCTGGCACCGCCCTCCTCTTCAAGGAGAGGTGGGTTAAAGGGCCTGCATGTGAGGAACAAGAAGGGAGGGAAGCTTCAAAACTGTTCTCGAAGCTGCATGTCCACCGGGAATCTCTGCCGCTTCTTGTGCCGGCTTCTTTTCCTCGTTGCATTCTTTTGCATTAGTGTATTGCTCGCGTTGATTGAAAAAATAAAGCTCTGGATTTTAAATCGTGATGCAGTGTCCAAGGTGCCACAGACCTCAGTTGACTTTTGACACCTGGGCATCTAGCCATGGTGTTGCAAAAATAATTTGCTATGAATCACATCTGTTCTTCAACAAGAAGAGTCCAATTAATAAAAATTGTACTGAAAATTTTACCTACTTCAATCTGCATGTCTGCAATTTCCCCCTAACTCCCACATTCCTCTTTTTTTGTGTCGGTTCATCTCATTGATGTCAAACTGGGAAAACACACTGTGTTGTCAACCATTTATTTGCATAGGCTGCCACTGTAAAGCAATGTATGGTGGGACAAACTGTAGCTGACCACAGGACTGAACAGAATCTGTATTTGTTGCCTAGTTTAAGGGGTCGGCTATAGTTTGTTTATGGTTTGTTTTGCTCCTCACACAGGAAGATTTTTAAATCAACTCATCAGAAAAGGATCATCTAATGGCTTTCTAATAATCACACAGTAACAGTGGCCACATAAACAAGCACTTGGCACTGTTACCAGCAGAAAAAAGAGGTACCCAGTGACATGCAGCCATTGTGCCCTATTGAACTTACACTCAGCCAAAAGTCAGCCACAACAACCAGACATTATGAAGTCATTCTACAACGGCCTTGTAAACGAGGGACCTGCAAAGTGGAGGAAAATGTGGAGGGATGAAAGGAGCTACAAATTGGGGAGATACGCAGGAACAGAAACCTAAACCTATCTGCACAAGCAGGCAGAGCGGCTCTGATAAGGCCTGAATGAGACAGGAGGGGGGCTGGAATGAGAGTGTACGGAAAATGATCTCCTTTACGCTTTTGTAAGCCTGCAACCATGCGCGCGCACACACACACACACACACACACACACACACACACACACACACACACACACACACACACACACACACACACACACACGTACACAAATAGCTATACACCCTTTGATCCTCGCTGCTCCATGGCGAGTGATAGCTCTATTTGGCTGAACTGTGCAGGGGA
>OMLB01024025.1:1806-12030 GCA_900302555.1 Myripristis jacobus
TTATACAGGGTGTCCACAAAGTCTCTTTACAATTTCAAAAGTCTATTACAAAAGCAATTGATGAGATATGTTAATCAGATTTGTTCTATGTATTCAGTGGTTATCAAAGTTTTTAATCACATTGCATTTGTGTATTTCAGCAAAAGATCACTGATGCCGTTGCCACCACTGATGAGGCTCTGCTACAGCCAACATGGCAAGAAATCCAGTAGCGTCTTGATGTGCTTCATGCAGCCCATATAGAGGTGTATTAAATGAGGCAAAAAAAAGCTTCAGTATCTACTCATTTTGTAATAATTTCCACAGATTTGTCAATTCATTTGCTTTTGTAATAAATTTGTTAAATTTAGACTTTATGGCCACCCTGTATGACATCACATCAACAGGAAACATGAGCAAATCACTGAATATCTGCTGCATAAGCACAGCCACACTGGGGCAAATAGAAATTTTGCAGTGTGCGGCTTCAAAAGCGAAGTCGAGGTGAAATTAGTTTATGACTGAAAGCCTCTGATTGGTCAGATTATTAATTGGTTAGAGTTCCCCCGCCCCCTCTCAAAGTCCCAGGGCTGCAGAGATACCTAACCCTAACCCTAACAAGCAGGAACAGAAATCACCTCCAGCAGAAATGAACTGCCAGAGTTTCTGCCACAGCAAATATAAAAGCTGGTCGGATCACAGCAACTGGCGCATAAACGCAATCCGGTGAAAATGCGGATGATCACAGCTGAGAGGGACACACACCTGCGCTTCGCCTTGTATCTCTGTCGTATCTTGGCGACGATGAAGGCCAGGACCACCAGGCCGACGATGACGCCCAGCACGCCGAGGGTCAGCGGCAGGCTCACCGCCTCGTTCACCGTGTCCTCGCAGGCCTCGCCGCGGTAACCCAACGCGCACTCGCACACCAGGTCACCGCCGCCCCCTGGAGGAATCACGCAGGTACCGCGGCTGTTGCACTGCGTCTCCCCGCAGGTGGGCAGGCTGAGGTCGATGCCTCGGGGCTGTGGGGGCGGAGGGGTGGACATCACAGGAGAGGAGAGGGAGGGACGAGTTACACCCTGGAAAATAAACACAGAGGCACACAAAACTCATCATTATTATTAGTATGATTATTAATAGTATTATCATAGTGGACGCAGTCTTATTTTTTTTCAGAAGGCACTTTCACCCTGTCGCCTATAATATTCCTGTAATATTTCTATACTTACTCAATTGCATCTAAGGAAAAAGGGAGCCTGAATTTGTATGTAATGTACACACTGGGAATTGTGACAATGCAATTTTTTTTTTTTTTTTACTGCAGAGGGCCTATAAGTTCAAATAAAAATCATACTAACATAATAATAAATAAGCGCATCTGTATCTCCCTCGGTTTATCCTCCACCTCTGCAGCTTCACACCGGAACAGGAGAAGGAGCTGATTTTGAAAAACTTTGGTTTTAGGAGGAGTTGAGCCTTATAGGTTGATGGTGTAGCTTTGCCCAAACAACTCAGCTAATTAGGATTCATTTAACTCACATCTAAACAGCTTTTATTAATGTTAGGCTGTGACTTCGCTTCCGATAAGCAGCAGAATTTTTAAATAACTTCAGCAGCAGCAGATGATTTGATCAGATTCATGCACTGATTTCAACTTCCCCCTTCGTTGTTGCCATGGCGAGGTGAACCACCTGGAAAAATCCTGATTTGCCGTGAACTAAAAGGCCCACAGAGGTCCACACTGGTTCCCACTGAGTTTCTATGACGAGGCTCTTTCCACCGACTGGCAGACCGACATGTGCCGCTTTTCCGCCAAAACGTAGCGGCGTCAAAGCTGCCGGGTCTTGGAATAGAGTTCCTGTGGCAGAGCGAGTTCTCCGAGCTCCTGTGTGTTTTACATTTCCATCCCGAGAAAAGTGAACCCGATGCAAATCAGCAGGAGGCGTCTAGTCGCTCTGCTGCGACTGACAAGAGCAAAACAGTAAGCTGTCATTGTGTCATGTTGACTTAGAGCTGTCAGAACAGACGGTCAAATAAAAAAAAAAAGAAAAGAGACTGAGGCACTAGAGAAGCAAGAGCTGAAAAGAGGAAACTGCTTTTATTAGAGTTATGGAGATCAGCCGTGACATGGAGGCAAATGTCATGTTTTTAAGCGATTTGATCTTTTGATACGATGACCTTTTAACGGTTCTTTAACAAAGGGTCTACGATGAACTTGAACCCGGGCCGCTGCCACTGGGCCTTCGTTTGACACGGCGCCCGACTGCGGCGTCCCTCGCACCGACTTTTAAAAACAAAATGTTCCAGTCGGGAATGTTGAGTGCTCAAACTCCACCCCGACAACCCCGCGGGGCTCGGAGCTCGCATTGGGGTCAGCAGGTTCTACCTCTGGGGCAAAAATTCAGAACTGGTTCCTCCGGTGGGAGCAAGGCAAGGGTTCCCGGTTCCACTACAGGGTTCTTGTTTTTCAGAGGCCGTTACCCGAAGTCAGATTGGGACAAATATGTCTCGTCCTCTAATGCTGATGCCAGGATTTTCAAACAGAAGTGAGCGATGGGTGATGGGTCTAAATGTGACTGTTAACAGGGTTCCTGCACATTTTCCATTTTGAAATTCCAGACTTTTCCAAACTTAGATTTCTACTACTGATTGCTACATGTTCATTAGGCATGTAAATATTAAACCCGTTACATCTGCTTGATCACTTGCTGGCCAAAAAAATGATGAGACAACGGGGGCTGGCGATCAAGATTCACAAGATAACCGATCACAGAAAACATCGGTCAATGTCCAAGTCTTGGTGACGACTGTGTTCTTCTTAAGAACGGCTGGAGAACCCAGTGTTCTGGAAACGAGGCCGCTTTTCTTAGTTCCTGAAAAGTGTTCACGCAGCAGAACCAAACCCACATGATGTCATCGTTCCCTCCTCTCTATTTCACCATTCAGACACACCAGGGAGTCATGCAAATGAAACCCAAACACACACACACACACAGTTCCCAGAAAACGCCCTGGCTGGCAGCTGCAGTGCCGTCTCACCCACACACACACACACACACACACACAGGACTGCAAGCTGTGTGTTTCATGCTCTCGCTCTCAGGCATATTTCACTCTTCATCATTAAAGTGAAGAGGAGAGTTTCATCAGTGGAGCTACAAAACAATAATGCATCTCATCTTGAGGATAAATGCCTTGCTCATGGGGAAATTTGACTAGATTTTGCCAGAGGGCCCTTTTTTTTTTTGTTGTTATCAGCACGGCTTCAGCATTTAGGCAAATCGTTTGCATGAGTCTGCTGAGCTCCAGGAATTCAGCTTCTCCCTCTTTGCCTGCCTTAGGGAAGCTTCAGTACAGAACATTAGTCGACATTAATACTGACATTTGGTGGAGGTTGGCTTTCACATCAGCTCATAACCGGCTCCTATCTACTTAAGCAAATATTAACCTTTTCCAAAAGGCAAAATGAAAGGTGCTGAAGTGAAGGACAAGCCTGTTCACTCTCAGCTGAAACCAAAAGATGCAGCCAAACACCGTCATAGAACTGTTTTAATGTCAAGCAGATGCTTCAAGCGGCAAACGAGGACGTTCTTGAGACATTCAACACAAGACTGAACCCAGGAGAGGACATTATAAATCCCCCACACGCTGCGATCCCAACCTCTTACACGGGACGTTTCACCGTGAAAACGCCACCGTGTTTTGATTTAGACAGGCCACAAATAGCCAGCTTACAAAACCTCCCGTTATTCCCAGAGACAGCAACACGTCAGATCAGCCCGTATCTCTGAGTTGTGAAGGTGGAGGTATTCTCAAACGCCTGGTCAGTCAGGTTTCCTAATAATACAGCAGGACAGAGGACGGCAGCGGCTGTAGGGCGGGCCTCCTCGTCCGCAAACATCCAGCGACAGAGCGTATTATCAAAAACAATACTCACAAAAATAAAGAGTGCCGATCCTCAGACGTCGGGCCCGTCCTGTGGAGGAGCGCCGAGGACTTTCTGGTTCTGGCTCAGGGCCGTCCTGAGTGTGTGTGAAAGGTGTTGAGTGTGTGAAATAGAGTATAGGTTCCCTTTTCAGTGAAGGAATCCGTAACAAAGGGAAGGAGGGGGGAGGAAGGAAAACCAGCCCTGTAAATACCTGTCTGCTTTTCACCTGAACACACACACACACACAGAAACAGGCAGGCGTTCACACACTCCTCCCTCTGCCTCAACATTTACCTGAGCTGAGTCACACACACAGATATACATACATACACACTCTTGCTCACACACTGACTTCGACGTTTCATCATAACAATGTACACAGCAGCATTTTTTCAGATTAGAGCAGATTCTTTCGTTAAGCTCCGACTCGCACAAACACACACACAGACGCGCCCACAGCGAACCCAGAAACACAATAATAATAATAAAAATTTGTTTGGATGGCACCTTTCAAAACAGATTTGCAAAGTGTTTTAGCAAAAGCTTACAGGGTAAACATTTTACGGCGGCAGATAGGACTTAAAAACCAGTTAGGAAGAAGATGAAGAGGAATTACAAAACCAAACACAGTGGCAGGAAAAAAGTAATTATTTTATTTTGAAATGCATTGTGAGTTAAAGATAAAATACCCCAAAATCAGCTACATAAAATATTGCATACACATATGTGCAAACATTAAAAATGGCATTGATTTTGCTGCTCCTAATTACTCAAATAATTTTTTTTCTGATGAGTGTGAGGCCATATGGGCTCAGATTAAAAGAAAATAAACGCCTTTTCTAAAGATTCCTGCAGAATAAATGATCCAAAATCTGCTGTTGGGTTTGTTTGATAGGAAAATTCAAGATGTATCACTGTTGCAGTAAAAATAAAATGATGTCTGAAGGAGTGCACGGTGTTAAAAAGGAGATTAAAAAAACTGACTTGGTTTTGCCAGTAAATGTTTCACAAAACTGAATAGCAGGAATAACAAAACACTTTGATATGAAAGGGCTCACACACACACACACCCTCCCTCAGGACAATCCCCGTCCCGGTGTAATAGGAGTGTGTTTCTCAGACAAAGAGGAGGAGGAGAAACAGGGCAAGTTAGAACGAGAGTCGACTGCAAGACCCGACAAGACTGAGTCTGTACAGCAGCCGGCAGCTCTCACATCCACCAGCTGATAACCTGAAAAACAAACAAAAAAAAAACATTTTAGGTTTATCTGTGTGTTTATAATCCCACTTATTTCCTTGATTTTCTTAATCCAAATGAGTTGCTCTGCCTTGTTTCAGCATATTCACACTTATTCCCAGAGGAATTCTTGAAACAAGTGAAAATGCACTGGAAAAAAGTGGGATTATCTCTTTTTTTTTTTTACCTTGGAAAACAAGATTTTAACACTAAATATGAGATTAAATGGCTCATTCAGCGGTAGAGGCAGTGTGTCTGACATTCGAGCACCGACAGGCGGGGGACAGGCTTTCAGTGGCTGACAGACGGGTGGAAGTTCGAAAAACAAAGCGATCGCTGATATTCAGCTGACTTCCTACGGAACAAAGAGTAGAGACAGGAAGTGGACGCCTCCGCCTGACAGCGGTATCAGATTACGCTGCTGACTCGATGATCTGCCATGATGTTTTGTGTTCTTGGATCATGGATAAATTGTGGTGAACTGCAAAACAAGAGTCGCTGGTTGGGATTATGTGAAAAAGAAAAACAGATGATAAACCCATAGTTCAGATTCTCACCTGTATCGTGGCGTTTGCATCTCTGTGCGAGTGTTACACATCCACCAAGTTTGGTCCAGCAGCTCCCTCCCCGCTCCGAGAACAGGAGTGTGCTGCTCCAAAATGATCAGATATGGTTAATCCAGGAAAACATCATCATCTTGAGCGACGACACAAAGGATGCACAGCAGCACGGTGGCTCTTTTCAGCCTCCTGCTTTCCAAAACGGGGCAACTATTTTCTGCCGTAGCACTGCCGCTGTGAGCTCCGGTCCCACATTCAGCCTGCAGGGCGATGCAAAGGTAGAGCTAACCGACGAAAACACATCAGGTCTCTTCATATCCACAGTAATATATATTATGTATTACTGTTTTTACTAACAGCTACGATCCCCTTCACATACATGCATACACACACCCGCACTCACTGAAACACATCACACTTGTTTTGCGATTATTATTGTGATTATTGTTGTGAGGTCTGCGCAGCGTTTTTTGAGGCAACGTTTTGATCTGTAAGGTCGTCTTCAGGCAAATGTAAAATTAATTATCAATTAATTCCCAGACAAATGCCACAGAGGCTTAAATACAGTGAGAAGGCAGGAGAGATGGCCTGTAATTATACACCGTATTGATGCTGGGATTGTAACAAAGAGGCGCACAGACAGGTCTCTGGTTCATCTCATGTTCTTTATTGCACTAAAAGTTTAGCCAGGTTGAAATTCATGACAATGGAAATGCATGCTGACATGATGAAGCCGGTTTTAAGCCTGTTTGAGGTTTAGTGACTGTAACTCCACAGCGGCATTCATGTCGACTGGAGATTCCGCTTCCTGAAGGAGAAGAAACAGGAAAATATGAGTAAGAAATTCACCTGCGGTAATGAGAGAGGAATAGCGCATCTTCCAAATGGTCAAGACATCAGACATCAGTCCATCAGAAATCTAATTCAAGTAAACCTGAACAAATTGACTTGGTTTCTTTCAAAAGGAAACCATACGATCACCCCAAAAGTTGTAAAAAGGAAAGAAACGGTTAAGTTATTACCATAAAATGCCACAAAAAAGACCACAAGTTAACTAAAAATGACCTAAAAGATTAATAAACACTAGAAGAAAATGACCAGAAAATTGATGTTTAAATGTCAAGAAAACTATAATTATATATTTAAAATTCCAACAACATTAAAGCTGGGCTGTTGGCTCCACGGGTTTCAAAGGATGAAAAACTGAACAGATAAGGCCTATCAGAAACGGACTCAATATCTAAGAAACACAAAACTTTAATATTTGAGGAGAAAGAAAAAACATTGAGATGTCCTCTGGAACATTTACTCAGATTTATGACCGACTGTCCTGCTGAGTTTCTCCCCGTTACCAGACAGTAAATGGAATCGGGCCGGTCTACAAGTTTGTCCAATTTGCAGACCAGGGCCTCTGCGCAGCACCAGTTATGATAATAAATAATGAAAATGTCTGGTGTGGCTCAGTTTACCTCGAAGACGGGGTCGTAGAATTCACTCGGCATTCCCATGTTGGCCATCAGAGTGTCCGTCTCCGTGCTTCTGCTTCCGAGCGACGGAAACTTTTCCCATGTTTTCCTTTTGACAAGATCAGAAAAAACAAAAGTTAAAAAGAGGACTGCATCATGGAGGACACCTTCACACACACTTGTAGACTGTGAGATTTCAGTCTTTTAAGTTTATTGCCAGCCTCACTGTGTGACATGGATCTAATAAACTTGGACATCCATATACAAGAAAAAGTCATCAGCGTACGTGATCCATCTGAGCCGCTGTCAGGGTGAACATTGAAGCTCAGCAAGAAGGGCGATATTAATGTGTTTGGATACACACACACAAAACAACATAGCAAAACTAAGATGTGTGCCATTTCCTGGATTTGGTGAGGAAAAAAGCAGGAGCATGACTCATCTATTGAAAATAAAAATGTGTTTTTAACTCTGAATTTCCCTTAATTTCCCCTTAGGTACCTACAAAAGTTAGAAAAAAAAAACAGCCTTTTTTGTACAGCGCGGGAAAAATCAACACCTACGCACTCTTCCTACGCCTACACACTCAAATTTTTATTACGATCCGAACTGGATTTCAATCAGGTGACGAATGACTTCAATTTCAGTTCATTTTTTACCTGAATAAGATCTAGTTTGGACTGACGTTTCTGTAATAAAATTTGTGGCTTGGAGCAGAGGGCGCCATTTAGACTCAGCTGGCAAAAATGCACAATAAGAATGAAAAAAAAAAAAAAAAGAGGAAAAGTACCAGTGAGTTAGCCTGACGATGAGAACCATGTAGACTCAACCACCATAATTATGTGCTTCTTCCACATTTGTCAGTTGAGTGTACAGCGCCTTAACTTGAGTTTTACACAATGCACCTTTACAAGAATGTACTTTGAAGCGTGTTCTCACCTACTGCAGCAGATTTTTACAGCAGAACCTCTACAAATTGCTATTGAAGTAGCAGTACTATTACTTTGCTGATATTTCACTGCATTGTAAGTAGAACTCTTTCCACTCTTTGCGCTGTGTAACACCATCCATACCTCTTAGCACAGAAGACCATACAGGCTGCAAAAGTGGCCGTCAGGCAGAGGACACTCAGGACGACAGCGACGTGATTTCCCTGAGCTGCTTTCTCTTTGCAAGACTCGTCGTCACATGAAGACGAGTTTTTCTGGACTGAAAGACCTGAATCCTTTTGGCCAGCAGGGTGAGAGGAGGAGGAGGAAGAGGAGGAGGAGGAGGAGGACTTTGCAGGGAGCTCATCTTTAGACTGGGTGACAAACAAGTCCGAGTTTGTGAATGGACCTGGAGAAAAAAAGTCAGGTCGGTGACGGTGCATCAACAAGAGCTGCACGATTACCAATCATTATGATTCTTTTGATGCAACTGCAATATAATTCAGAGATATTTTTCAATATTTTAGCAAACGTTTTAATAAAAACAGATTGTTACCTTTGTATTTACCGCATTTGAATATGATAGTCTTTTTCTCCCATAATGTACAATTTAATTCATGAGCCAGGAAACATCACAGCATCATGGCAGGAATCCATTTTGAGCAACCATCATTCCAACAAAACGTCAGCCTCTTGCACATTAGGGATTAAGTTTCCAGTTTTTAAAGCTCACGTTCCAGACTAGATCCTGTTTGAGAACAAAAACTCAGCCCCTGCATTCAGATTGTCAGGACTCCCTTCAACCCCTTTAAATGAATACTCAACATTTTATGGCTAAACACTCTTTTCCTGACTTCCCCAGACTGAGACCAGATGTTTGATACCATTTTGAAATACACATCTCGGTCTGGGTAAATTATAAAAAGGGTATTTTGGCCAAAAGGCTGGTTTATTCCCTTAAAGCTGCTTTAATCAAAATTTCAATTATTGTAGCTTTCCATTTTACAGCAGCTGACAAACTCACAGTCCTGCTCATCCGACTGGTCCGGACAGTCCAGGCGTCCGTCACAGAACCGGATGCTGTCGATGCACCTGCTGCCGTCCAGGCAGGGTTTTTTGCGGGCGGGGCAGCGAGGGAGGGCCACGCAGGAAGTGACATTGACGGGGTGGAAGTCCTGCCCACATTTACAGGTGCGACCTCCGGGAAAGGCCAGACACAGGTGGAGACAGTCGCCGTTGTTGTTTGAGCAGCTGTTGGTTCCTGGAAGTAATGAAGGGTGGATCAAGTAAATATGACTGGAAAAATGGCTCCTGCTGGTATGAGTTTCTTCCAGTGCCTGACTGATGTGGGATTTTTGAGATCAATACAGACTTTAGAGGGGAAGATTTCACTGATTACCGATACGACAGCTGATACAGTGCATTTTTGAGCTGGAAGGAAAATCAGACTTTTCTATGTGGATTGTGCACCAATTTTAATTACCCAAAGCATTTTTTCTGCATTGTATTCTGTAAAAAAAAATTTCATACTGGTCAACTTATCTGCCAATACCAGTATGATACCTATATTTCTGTGATAGCCAATATCTGCCAACCAATGTATTCACAGTAAGCTACATTTGGAGACAAATCTACTTTATGCTATTGACTTACACTACAAAATACGTTTGGTCTCATTATCAGTTTTAAAATCCTGTTTTCCTGAACTTTATATAAAACTTTGAGAGAGTCATGGATTCGCTCCAGTGGAAACAGTGAAGTGTGTTTGCTGTAAAAAGCATCACTAAAGGCCAACAGTCCACCAGGCTTTGTGACAGACACATTTCATTGGATTGAACACAACAAATATTCATTTATACCCCTACTGTGACTTTAAAAACAGAGTCGCGGATCTGCCAGTTGGATGAAATAATCCCACTTGAATCAAATGTATTTTTTTCTTGGTCCTAGTTTGCTGACCTGCCCTATTCTGCTCGTTTCAGCCTTTTTTTTTAATACTTGTTTCAAAAGCAGTTTCACTTGTTTCAGGATTTTTTTTCTGGGAAGAAGTGGGATTATCTCATCCTTCTTTAAAAACAAACATTTTAACATGGAATGAGACTTAAAAGTTGTTAGCAGCTCT
>OMLB01024025.1:14543-30851 GCA_900302555.1 Myripristis jacobus
CCGTCTGTATCCTGATCCGTCCACCCCGATGGAGCTGATCACGCCCTCACCTGGGGAACACATTTCACACACACACACACAGACACACACAGAGAGAGAGAGAGAGAGAGAGAGAAGGGAACCAGAGCAAATAAAGTCACTTTCAAGTCTTTGATGACAGCAGCTCCTCGAGCATTTCCTTCTCTTTGTTTGTGTGAAAATTTTCTATACAATCACTGCAACAAAAAAAAAATCTTTAAAAAGTTTATTTGATAATCAGTTTCTAATTTTTTGTAAAACAGGTGAAACCCTCTGCCAGTGGGAGGAGATAATCCAACATATTTCCAGCTGCGATAGAGTCAGTGTTTAAAACATCACTTTACACGCTGCACATATGGTGATGAATTTGTCTTTGAGTGTTTGCACTGAGCTGGCAGGGTGAACAGACTGAAACACTGCAGAAAATATCCAACATAACGAGTCAGTTTGTCTCATTTTGTCTCAAAACATGAACAAATCTGCCAGTGGGACGAGATAATCCCATTCATTTCCAATGCAGTTTGATTTTTTTTCGGTTGACAAATATAAATGAGCTGAAACAAGACAGAATGAGGCAGATCAGCCACTAGGATCAAGAAAAAGACACTTGACTCCAAGAAAATTCTGGAAACAAGGTGATTAGCGTTGGAAACAAGTGGGATTATCTCATCCCACGGACAGATTTTCCACCTGGTTTGTGAACAACAGACTAAATTATTTGTTACGATGGAGATTTTTTTGAAGTGCAGTGAATCCTCCTCCTCCTCCTGCAGAAACACACGGAGCATGGCCGCAGTGCCTCACCGATGTCGGCCCAGTAGATTATTCTTCCCTCGTTGGAAAACACCAGCGAGGTGGGAATGCTCGACTTCCTCCACAGCACCGCCTGGTTACGGCCGTCCATGTACGAGCAGTCAACCTGGGGCTGGCTCCGCCCGCTCACCGCGCCGATCGCCGTGTAACAAAGCCGCCCCGAGGCCGGGTGCAAGGCGATGGATGTGGTGCCCTGAACGTACGAGAGGACGGGTGTTAAATCCACCAGAACACGTGGAAAAGCGGGGAATATCAA
Organism: Myripristis jacobus; assembly: GCA_900302555.1. Lineage (NCBI taxonomy): Eukaryota > Metazoa > Chordata > Actinopteri > Holocentriformes > Holocentridae > Myripristis > Myripristis jacobus. The sequence continues at coordinate 15,631 of OMLB01024025.1, forward strand.
AATATTTTGGTTTTGTTAGAATGTAAATTGTTAGATTGGAAGATTTTAAAAAGAAAAATCATTAACCTGTAAAACACTTATCTAATCTAACAATAATGAGCTAGATTAACAGAAAATAGATACTGGATGTTATGCTGTTATGGCATTAGTTTTCAAAGTGGGGAGTGGGGGCCTCCAGGGGTCCTTGATGTGCATCCAGGAGGTCCTCAGTAAAATGAGGAATAGTTTAATTTTACCATCATTTATGTGTCCAGAGACTAAGACAATATGAGAAGAGATGTGTGTATAACATTGTTTATCTCACCCCTTTGACTGTGTATGTCGATATTCATGTATGACATGTAAACATGAAAACATAAGGGCTAGTTTCTGTGACATTTCCACAACAGAACGCTCAACATCCGGTCGCTGAAAAATGCAATTGTTACAGAAATCTCCAAACTTTTTCTGTGGTGTCCCTCAAGGTCTTGGTGTCCTAATGTGGTGTTTTGTTGGGATTTTTGACGACGATGAACACCACTTCTATTTGCCTTCTGCTGGTGACCCCTTATTTCCCCCCTGAAGTCCTACATAATTCCTAAAATAATTCACCTGTGCTATAATAAATTCAATCAAAAATGTAAATGTAAGTGTGATAAAGCACATTTTATCTTCAGTTTTCCCTCTGGGTTTCCTGAAGTGATGTGTCAGATGTGTGTGTGTTTGTGGTTTAAATCTGCTGCCGTGGTTGTGGAGCGAGGACGTTCGTTCACTCTGACAAAAAAAAAAAAAAAAATGCAGAAAGTGTATGAGTGGTTGAAGCGTAGCAGCTGGAAATAAGGAGGAAGAAGAGAAGAAGAAGCAGAAACAGAAACAAGAGAATCTCCTCAGGTATCAGTTGTTGTTTCACACTGATGGAGCTGGGCTGACCCTCTGCATATGGGATTTTTTTTTCCAACCAATTTTGTTTTTTGCACTGGTCAGGTGGTACCTGGCTGAAAAAAAATATTTCACAGGGGGTATGTTACTGAAAAAAGCGTGAGAACCACTGGTCTAATATACTTAGTTATAATCAGGTGTTAAACGTTTTTGCAGGACTGACTGACAGGGCGGCAGGGCGCCGGCGGCCGGGTTCACCTTCAGAGATCCCTGCAGCAGCGAGGCGGTGTAGCCGTCGTGGATGGAGGTCACGTGGAGGTCGGGCCGCAGGGCGCTGCTCCAGTAAAGGTTCGAGGTCACCCAGTCCACTGCCATCGCCGTCACAGAGTCGTCCTGGAGGGAGACACGAGTTTGGTGGCAAAAGTCACGAACCCACCATGTGATGAGACTAATCCTACCCAACGTGAAGCCAATGAAAGGCTCATTTAAAGTTCAAAGCCCACATCCCTCTTCTCTCTCCAGCTCTTCCGCAAGGGAAATGAAAAAAAAACAAAAAACGACTCGTACCTTCAGTTTGAGGATGTTTTCGGCATGCGTCAGCCTCTGCCTCGACCTGGTGCTGCTCAGCTTCAGCAGGTCCACGGTTCCGTGTCCGGCGTCGGCCACGTACAGCGACAGCCCCTGGATGGCTGCGTCCAGCGCCGACGCCTCCGTGATGCCGGGCAGGGCCAGGACCCGATTGGTCGGCAGCTTGTTGAGAGCGACGCCGTCACGTATGGAGTGCAGGTGGATCTACAGGCGACAGCGGGATGAGACATTTGAGAGGAAACGGGGAGACAGAGCAAACACATCCTCATAAAGCAAGGATAAAACAGATATGACACAACACAGGCAGTAAAAAGGTGGTGATGGGATTACACGAACAGGTTTTCCTAGTTTTGTCATGGATGCTACAGTCTGGGATGTCATAAATATTAAAAGATGGTGCGGCCACTATTTAACGAGGTTCCCTGTGGGAAACGATGCCACCAGAACCAGAAAAACAAGCCAATCAGAATTTGCTCCTCTAGTTTTATCAAAACGGGGCCTCATGAAAAATCAGGCGATCAGGTGGAGTCTTAAATTTTCATAATCCTGCCCAGCAGCCAAAGATATATTCTGGTTCAGCTCCGTCCCCACAGCAGCAGTGGTTTGATGGACACCAGAAGCATTAATGCTACCTTTTTTCCCCCCTCTCCAAATATTTTTTTTAAGTTTTGCGCACTAAAATTCATTTTGATTTTTCCAGGGTTGTGATCAACACAGAACATGATCAAAAAGCAGTAATAAGACATTTTGCATTCTAAAATCAAAACTGACAAAAAAGAAGAAGCAGAAAATGGTTAAACCTCAGTGTTTGAAAGCTTGAAATCTACTTAAAACATAGTTTCAATCTTGCAAAATCTTTTTTAAAGGCTCACGTATCATTTTTATAGACTGAAAAAAATTCAAGTCTGCAAACATTATTGTATATTTCGGTTTTCCCTCTTCGCAGCTACAGCTCTTTTTACAGAGTTTCTCCGTGTTATGTCTGGTCTCCAGTCACATGTCAGATGGTTTTTATTCGAGCAAAAACTAATGCAAACTGTCATCTAGCAGAGGGAACAAGTTTCTTGGATGCTCAGTCAGTGAATTCAGCTGATGTAGTGATGGGTGGAATAATACATTTAAAAAAACAAAAACTCTTGTCCCTTCATGACGTGTGACAGTGCAGCTCTTTACCTGGGTGACGGCTTTACGAGACAAAAGCAGGATGAAAGCGGAGTTTGCAGATGGAGAGCAGCTGAGCTTGTCCTTGGACAGCGTCATCCCCGTCGGGCAGCGGCACACGGCGGCCGGACCCCTCGCCGGCCGGGACCTGCCCCGCGACGCCGGGGCCAGCAGGCAGAAGTGGGAGCAGTTGAGCTGCTCACAGGGGTTGGAGATCGCCGGCTGGGAAAGAGGGTGCATCAGCTGGACAGAGAGGAAACGTGTGCACAGTTTACAACGTTTGGGTTTTTGCAGATTCTCCTGCCATCTGTCAAAATCACAAACAGCAGCAAATGTTTACCTTCGATTATGTTCTATGGACAGATGTTTCAAATCAGTATTCACTAGAAACACTATGATAACTGCATTTGGTAGCAGTTTTCAGTTTGTCTATGTACTTCGTGTCGGTCCCAATCAAATAAACCATAAATAATAAATCAACTTAATAATGGGATGGGATGACACCTTGTTTGTGTGTTTGACTCATTGGAACGGCCACTTGGTTTGGAAACTAAAAATATCATGACTGCAGCTTATGGATTATTTTTAGTTTTTAGTGAATTCATTTTATTAATGTGAATGACTGATTCTCTTTTCTTTCTTTTTTTTTGGACTTCCAACATTGCTAGATTCATTGCAATGTTTGCAGCCTTTTTTGAGAGACATATCAAAGCTCAGAAAGGACATTGATGTGAATTTGTTTCCTCATTGGCCTGATGGTAAACACAAAACTATGGCGCTCGCATGGGGTCAGCTGAGAAAAAAATTCCTATAATTTCTGATTCTGAAGAAAAAGACCAAAGTGTAAAAACACGTGCTCTCGGTTTTGTAATCCATGCCCACGGATTTGACCTCAAAATCCAAGGACACAGTTTAGAAATCCGGCTCATGGATTACAAAACAAGGTCAACATGAAATCATCTTCAAATACATATTATATCTTCTCAAATGTGTATCTTCTAATGTTCAAGGTTTCAACCCCCAGCAGTGAAACATTCATGCAAAGCGACATGTCAGATACAGACGATATTAAAGTAGTTCAGGCTGGTTCAGGCTTCAGTCACCTTGAGCCCAAACGGCTGCCCGGGTCTCTTCAGGAGAACCCTCTGATCCTTCCCGGTGATCTTGTCGGCCGAGCGGATGGTTCTTCTCTTGGTGTCGGACCAGAAGACCCGGTCGTTGAAAACTGCCACCGAGAACGGACTGGGAGTTTCTGCCAGCTGGAGGATCTGATGACAAACGATTGACAACATCACCTTTCATCGTTAAAATATGGTGTAACACTGTCTTAACTGTAGCGTCAGTGCTGGATTATTTAGTTCAACGCGCTCCAGTCGAGAACAATGTAATCCACACTGAGGCATTTCTGGAGTCGGCACCGCTCTTCATCCTGGAGACTGACTTTTTTCTGTATTTTAAACCACACTGTGTCTGGGAATCCACATGAAAAGACAGTGGGGAGAAATAAATCTAGGTATCCAGTGGGGTTACAGTAAATGAAATGGAACAGGTGAGCAACTGTATAGTGCAAAATATACTGTCACTGGTGCTTCAAAGTCAATTAATGCCAGTGATTTTGAACGTTTGGCCTGTTTACTACAATTTACCCACTTTTTACATGGCAACAAACAATTCTGCATATCATGTCGGGGTAGAAAAGATTTCACAGCATATAATCAAAATTCCTGAAGAAAGTCTGAAGTCTCTGAAGGTTCATTTTCATGTCGTAGTGGAACGAAAGGAAACCAACGGCTGGAGAGAAGGCAGGAAAAATGATTCTGCACTTGTAAAATACCACTGCTCACTTTGGGAAAAGATACCAAAAAAACATGAGGTATATATTTTATACATGTTGTAGATATTACACTAAACATGCAGAATCACTGGTGTTGTCCTTTCAATGGACTGCTGCCTGAGGAAGAGCACCAAGCTGCAAACTGTGCAGCCGCATCACCAGGCCTACAGGATTTGGTGTCCATTTCATACTTTGAACTGCCTGTGACTGTGACTCCTCCATTTCATTTCTCCACATCAGTAACACTGGCGTTTACCTTGACATTGTTTCCGTCCAGAGAGGACGAGCCGATGCAGCGGAGCTTCTCGTCGACCCAGTAGAGTCTGTCGTCCAGCAGGTCCACGGCCAAACTGACGGGCCAGCTCAGGTCGCGGCTCACGACCACCTTCCTCTTTGAGCCGTCCATCCCACACTGCTCGATGTGAGGGGTGCTGCCGATCTCAGACCACAGCATCAAGCTGAAGGGGCAAGAGGCGCAGATCAACTTATGTAATCCATGCAATGATGAACGTCTTTTATGAGACACCTGATAAACAAAAACAGATCTAACCTATCACTCTAATGCACCGATCACGGCAATAAAAACAAACCCAAGAGTGCAACCTGTCCTGTTATAAAGAGAAAGTCCCACAGTATCTATAATCTAGGAGACTTGTATGATCACCACAAACTATGATGAAAACACAGATGCAGTGCTGGCTAGCTCTTGTGTCTTCCAGTTGGTTGAGATAATCCCACTTGTTTCCAGTGCAGCTGTTTCAGGATTTTTTTCTGGTAACACGCATAAATAGGCACTGGTATCAAGAAAATTCTGGAAACAAGTGGATTTATTTCATCCAACTGAAAGATTTTTTTTACCTTGTTGAAGACAAACAAGAATCAACACTGAATGAGACTTAATGGCTTGTTAAGGTGGAGATTTTTTGCAGTGTGAGAGGTATAAATGAAGATTTCTTACTCTGGGATATGGAAATTATAGGCTTCTCTCCAAACATACCAAAATAGTTTTGATAGTCACTGCCCAACAAATCATCTCCGTTAAAGTCAACCTAAAAAAAACGAAGCAGTCGTTCTCACCCTCTCTGAGGCAGCAGGACCAGCGAGCTCGGCTGCTCCACGTCTTCCCCCAGCACCACGGTGTAGTCGTGAGGCTTTACCGTGGTGTTGCTGAGCCGCACCGCCACGATCTGGCCGACTAACTCGTCCACCCAGTACAGGTTGTTCCCCACCCAGTCCAGAGCGATCAAATCTGACTTCACTCCTGTCAACACATCCATTTTGATTATTCTCAACTGCTTACACATCCAGTAACCACTCCCAAACATATCAGGCTTGATACGTGCGTACTCAGACTTTCAACTAATTATTATCTCCATAATGTTAACCACTTTTAAATACTTTAATGTATTTCTGTTTCTTTATCTGCACAGGGAAATCTGCTGTGCAGCTGTTTCAAACATCAATATTTAACTTAAAGCTTAAACTTCAAACCCCCTGCCTCATGGTACATGGTAGCTCACTTGTTCAACTGTAGATGGCTGACCTCCAATTTGGAAATGTGATGATGCAGACATTCAGCTGTACGGTAAGCTGCTTTGAATGAACTTTCTCTCTTTCAGTTCTGATTGCAATGACTGATCTGAAATTCGGATTATATTTATCTGCAGAATGTGGTTTCAGAGATGCTTTGCATGAAGTTGAAGTGACGAGGGGGTGAAGTGGAGGGAGCTTATTCCCATACAGTTACAGAAATTTAGAAAGCTAAAACCAGGAAATGACAGGCAGGCTGTAAATTCTGCAGTGGAAAGAAGACTTCAGTGATGACTCGGACATTGCAAGTGGTCGTTTTACTGCAACAAAATACATGTAATATAGTTTAATGTAGCTGTAATAGTGACACCTGGTTGTCAAAATGTCAAAGTTGAATTCAGTGTCAACTTTGAAGCTGAAAGTACTTGCAGCATACACACACTTTCCTGCAAGGAAATGTACCCATGTAGTTTGCAACCACTGCATTAGTCTAATACCTCATCCTAACTGCAAGCAAAGTGAGTGTGAATGAAAAAAAATAAGATATCTTCGATTATAATCAATAAGGCCATCTAGAAGAAATGCAGTGTATTTCCCCAAAGCATCAGTGGATGCCCGGTGTCTATTTCTGACAGGTTGCACCATTAGTTCTCTTCTATACTCAAGCAAGACAAGAGGAGTTTGGTGTACGGCCATATGTAGGTTCTGAGATGAAACATGGACTTCATGCTTGCAGCATCAGGCGTCGCAACACATCAACTCGCTACTCTTGCAGTTGTGACGAGGTGTAAGATAAAAACATGCTTCAGATTAAAGAAAAAATGAACATGAACTCAACTAATTCATTTTAAATTACTCTATGAATATTGTAGCATCCCACAGTTGGCAGGGAAAGATGCATGCAGTCGTCCATACACCTGAGGCGTTCACATGCAGGGTTCATATCATCACCGTACCTTTGATAAGCGTCCCTTTGTTTTTGGAGTCGTTGACGTCGGCCCAGCGGATGCTCTGGTAGTCGGAGCTCAGCCAGTAGACCCTCTGCTGGGCCCAGTGGTAGTCCAAAGAAAAGACCGGACGACTGCCGGAGAAGAGGAGCCGCAGGGTGCCGCTGTGGACTCCGAATATCAACAGCTCTGACTGCACCGAGGCCAGGAGCAGAGGCTCGTCTGGAGGTGGAGACGTTTTGATTTCAAACATTCAGCTCACTCATCCTCTACAGAACAAATAACAGACAAAAATACTCAAACCCTCCAGCCTGCTGAGCCACAGGCTGCACTGACAGAAAGTCGGCTGGTTGCGGCAAACTTACCGTCGTTCAGAGGCTGTGGAGCGTGAAGATACTGGTATCACATGAAACTAACCTTAGGAATCAACTGGTGTCATGCATGTCATGCTAGGTTTTTAAGCAAGCTAAATATCGCTGCAAAGTTAGTCAAAATTTTGGTTAGGGAAAAAAATGACTATTTTCTGACCTCTAGATCTCTGAATGAAAACTGTTCTCTGGGCACCCACGGCTCTCCCCTTTGCAGACATGCCCACTTTATGCTAATCTCATGCAGATTGGGACATAAAAACATGCAGGTTTTTGCGTGCAGCACAAATGTGATATTTTTGCCAATTGTAAAATGGTGTATTTCTGCATACTGGGGCCTAAACTCACTCAGTAAATAACAAAAAGCTGTGTCCTGAGGTGCTATTACCAAGTAACTTCAAGTCATCAGAACTTGACATCCCCCTCTTGACCTACCTTCCGTCCTGCAGCTTTTGTTGTCGGGCTCCAGGTAGAACCCAGGGTGGCAGTGACAGATGTAGGACCCCCGTGTGTTCAGACAGCTGTGTTTACACACTTGGTGCAGCTCTGCATCACACTCGTCGACGTCCACACAGGTCACACCGCTCGAGTGCAGAGTAAAACCTGAGGCACAGTGGCACTTCTGCAAAATTCAAAAAATAGACGCATTTGCAAAGCAATGAGCGAGTGAGCCTTCTGTGCATTCTTGTGTAATTTGGATTTATGAGTCAAAATGCACAAAGACGCAGCAGCACGCCGGGACCATGTTTAGCCTCCAGGGTGACACAGCGGCCGTGCTGCGGCTGAAAATAGTTCCACCATTTTGGAAACCAGCTGGCTGAAGAGAGTGCTCAAAGTTAAACCAAACAAACGTGTGTTGTCGTGTCACCGCTAAAAATCATGTTTTCAGGTTTATATCTGCTTTATTCATTTTGGAGCAGGACACTCCTGGTGAAGCAAATACCATTATATTGGTTAAGAATCCTAACTATTACTTAACTCCAAGAGCTGCTTCATTGCTATTACAAATCATTTGGTTGGGGAAGATTATTTCAGAGAGTTGGAGCTACGACTGCATAGGTCCAACTGGGGGATGGATACAAGGCCAAGATTTGAAGATCGGTCTGAGTGGTCGGAGGTTGCATCGGGAACGAAGAGATCAGAGATGTAACCGGGGGCGAGGTCATGCAGTGTTTTACATGTAATCAACAGAATCTGGTAGTTTAGTCTGAATTGTACAGGGAGCCAATGGAGGGCAGCAAGAACAGGTTTAAGGACTATTTATGGCTAGTTCTGGTTAATAATCTGGCAGCTGAATTCTGAACCAACTGTAAACGATTTAAAGCGGCATGACTTGAGGCATTTGTAGAGGGAAATGCAATAATCGAGATGGAAGGAAATGAAAGTGTGAGGCTTTAGTCAGCGTTGAACTGCGTCTCTTGGCTTGTGCAGCAGACTCACCGGTCCCTGCGGGGTGCTCACACAGTGGTGGTCACACCGAGGAGCTGAGGGACTGGAGCAGTTGCGCTCAAAGCATCCGAGACCCTCATCTGAGCCGTCGGCACAGTTGGTGATGGTGTTGCACAGCAGGGAGGGCTCCACACACTCACCGCTGCCACAGCTGTACAGCGGTGGACGGCACTTTGTTTGGTCGCCTGTGAAAAAGATGCAAATTCATCCTTTACGATCAGTGAAGCCCTTTTTATTGTATTGGGTGATGCTTCCTGTGTGTAGGTCATTGTGTCGCCCTGTGACCCAGCAAAAATCACACTGCTTTGTAAATGTTATGGGTATTGGCACAAGTTAGAAAAATCTGCTAGTTCCCCTCAGTTCCTGAAAAATTGCCTTGAAATGAAGTTTTATAACGGCACAAAATTAAGGAGAGAGGCAGTGGGACGGCCCAAAACTCCCGGTACTCAAAATATCAAGAAGTCGTACATCAAAGGCAGCTTGACTTGTTTGTCTTGGAGACATTTCACGACTTGGACAAGCAGCAAACCATCTTCAAACCATGACAAAAATGTATTTCTTGACAATCTTGGTATTTAGAGACTATAGCATTAGTATTCACAACATGCATAAACTCAGTGTTAGCTTGTGTTTTGAAATAGTTATAATGGGTTAAGAAATCTCCAAAATCAGAGATGGGAGAGTTTATTCTCTTTAGGTGTTGCACTCTGCAGCATACAGTATATAAGTTGTGCAGCTGATATGCTCAAAAAAAACCAAACAAACAAACAAAAAAAAACAACACTATAGCTGAATAATTTGACTGTCTACAACCAGGGGCGCCGTGGGGGAAAAGTTAGGACAATTCCAAGGGCCCTTGCCTGACAGGGACCCCAAAAAATAGGTAAAAACTAATAAAATTATTAAAGCATCATCGAGTAAATATATATATTTTTTCATGGGGTCCAAAATTTCTGGCGCCGCCCCTGTCTACAACTTTTTTGCATCAAGAAACATGATGCAAGAAAGGTTATTTTTCCTGGGTATTTCACAGGAAGTGAAAGAGCCTCAAACTCAAAAAAAAAAAAAATTCAAATGTTTGAAAACTGACTAAAGCTACACACATACACATAACTTGCAAAACTAATTACGTCTGAAGAGGGTTTAAGGCACACTGGGAAAGACAGTAAACCAAACCACAGCAAAAGTATATGAGGTGAGTCTGGACATTTGGAGAAATTTGAAAAAAAAAGCTCACATTTGTCCTCATCCATGCCGTTGTGACAGTCCTTCGTCCCGTCGCACCTCCATGACACAGGGATGCACTGATTGGTATTTCCGCACTTCCACTGGTATTCCTTGCACCTCACAGTTGGCATCACACAGTTCTGGATTAAAATAAATAAAATAGACCAAATTTAAACTGTTTTCCACCCACAACTATGACATTTAGGGAGTGTGTGTGAGTTTGGTGATAATGGTGATATTCATACTGTAACTGTTACCAACTTTGAGACACCACCACAAAGGCTGGCTTCCTGACGCCTCACTTTCTAACAAATGTAATTTTACTTTGTCACTACTCCCGCTTACTTTCTCGTCTGACCCGTCTTTGCAGTCGTCCTCGCCGTCGCAGAGCCACTCCCGCTGCAGACACTCGTGGCTGTGCGGGCATCGCAGGTCCGGCGGGCACCGCGGGGGTTTGGCACAGCCCTCCTCGTCCGAGCGGTCGAAGCAGTCGGCGTATCCGTCACACCGCAGGGCCTCCGACACACACTGACCACTGGAACAACGAAACTGCCCGCTCTCACAGCTAATCAAACCTGGAGAGAGGCAAACTTATGAGCTGTGCTGTAAAAGTGAATACACAGATCTCGGGAGGAGCGGGTACGGTGGTGATAAGCTAACAACTGGGATATAAACACTTCATAAAGCCTGGGAACCTAGCTGGCTAAGGTCAGCATCATTAGCTCACAGAGATGCCGGTGAGAGATGGTTAGCAGACACCGTGTTCCTCTTATTCACTCCAACTGAGGAGGCAGAGGAGCCAACCCCTCTGGAAACAACTATCAGAATGAGTTGAGGAGGCAGTGGAGGCATCATTAACTGATACCAGTGTGAATATACGGGTGTGAGCATGCTCAGGAGGGAATCTGTGGGGTTTCTTGTTTTTTTTCTACTGTAATTTGTAGAGCGTGGTCTTTACCTGCTCTACCTGTAAAGCGTCATGAGATAACTTCTGTTGTGATTTGATGCTATATAAATAAAGACTGACTGATTGATTGATTGATTGATTGATTGATTGATTGAGAGTGTCTGCAGCTGGAGGTTGAGGAACAAGCGGGACCAACTCCACCTTCCTGGCCAGGCCATGGTGAGAGGGCGGAGGGGTTCGGGTGGATCCGGTGCTGCTGCTGGTTGGCCTTTTCCGGGGTTTCTCCCCAAATAGAGGCTGGACACACGGCCTGAAGCACTGGTGGGCTAATGGCCTCCGGAGCCAGCTGCTCGGTAGCCTTTGAGGCAGACTCAGCACAGTCCAGGATGGCCTGGATGTCAGGTCCGAAGAGGGCTTACGGGAGATGGGGGCGCTTAGGAGTTGGTGCCTCTCCTGCTCTTTCAGGGAGCAGAGGCTCAGCCACAGATGCCTCTGACCCACCTGCACAGCACATACCGCCCTCCTGCCATTGACAGCGGCATTCTCAAAATGGTGACCACTGTCATCTGGACCTCTTGTCTCCAATGGAGTAAACTCTGTGTGCTGGTGGGAGAGTTTTTCCAGAGAATCCATGAGGAAGGCCAGGTTGTTAGTGAATGCAATCACTTGGTTAGGACTGCCGTAACTTTAGTACAAAGGGTCACCACCCAGAGGGATGGCCGACCTCCTACCCAGAGGGAGGATCATGGGAGGAGGCAGTTGCATGACGGCATCCTCACATGGGAACACTCCCTGGTCCCACCTCCACCCTTCCATGATGCAGTAAGGGCCATAATAAATGGCAGGGCTCTGGGCTTACAGGCGATGCCTTGATACAGTAAACGAATAGTAAAGCCTGTTAGAGGGGTGGAGCATGTACAACATAGAACAGATGATTCTCTAATCACAAAAAAATGCCAAGTAAATAAAAGATCCCACTGAAAGCAGTTGAGGTTTTGGTGGACTGGTCCATTGGTGACCATTGGTGAAACTGAAACCTTGCTTGGGATCAGGGTTGAATTTTTTTAAAATTGAGGCAGAGCTGATGTCAGTGATGACTAATAAACTGATAGAAGTGACCGTGAGGCAATGTGCTCCAAGTTCACCTGAATGTACCCACATCAGCGGCTCACTTGACCGCAACCACCCGAAATGGTGGTAATTCAATTAAACACAAACTAGTTAAGTGGTATAAGAAAATCCTGAGATTAGAAACGACCCACCACACTGTTCCTCATCTGATCCATCGCGGCAGTCTCTCTCCCCGTCACACAGGAAGGTCTCCGGTATGCAGCGGCTGTTGTTGTCACAGGGATGGTGGCAGCCCTCGCCCCGACGCGAGCAGTTCATTTCATCCGACCGGTCCTGACAGTTGTTCCATCCATCACACACCTGCTCCAGTGGGATGCATCTCTTCCCATGGGAGCACTGGAACTCGGCTGGAGAAGGGGAAAGGAGACATCCACGTTTTAACTGTCAAAATTTCCAGTTAAAAAAAAAAGGTTAATTGTCCATGTGGAACTAAAGGAGACATTCACCCAAAATACAAAGACATTTGCACAGTTTATTCCTAGTGCAATTTATCCATCCAGATAATTTCCATTCCTCTTTGCTGCAACTTTCCGTCTCCCCTCAGCTTAGTGCAGTGGGTTGGGTGGTAGTCATTTGTGGGGGGTAAACAAAAAAAATCTACATGTGAAAAACAGCTGTTTCCAAAAACAATGACATGGATACCCAACATAATCCAGCATAATCCATCCAGCCCCATTACAGGCCAACAAGTCTTCCAAGAAATGGTTCCCAAAGAAACTCTGTCTTCAAGGGTTGTGGAATATGCCAGGTATTCATGTAGAGGACATCTCTTTTTGTATTTTGGGTGAACTGTTCCTTTAGCAGTGACATTTCATTGAGTAGTATGACGTCACACAGTTTTTTGCAAGTTAATGACTCAGAGACGTTGCTTTAAGCTGCTGTTTATCAACTCAAGTATGAAATGAACCTGCTTTGCACTGAACATCACAGTCCTGTTCGTCTGATCCATCCTGGCAGTCCATCTCTCCGTCACATAAATGGGAATGCAGGACACACTCCCGGCCGTCTTTACAGGGTTGGAAACCTTTACGGCACTTCAGAGGGGCCGACCCGGGGCTGACTGCACCGCTGAGGGCTGACAGAGCGGGACAGAGAAATTTGCTCTTAAACAGTGAAGAACACAGACTACATCTCAGATTATTCTGGTCGAGAGAGTCAGTGCAGGATTATTTTCCTCTGAAAGAGAAGGTTGGAATTGGGAGCACAAAGCAGACATTACACAAATTGTGTTGAATGCACAATGAATTTTAGGTTTTTGGTTATCATGGTTACAACCTTAATTAACAGTGATACCTGAAGATACCTGTGATACATGAAGATTAAAAAGTCATTTGTAGTGATGAATGTAGTGATGAATGTCTTGGGCAAAGCTCTGGACTGCAGCTCCACTGATAAAGTTTAGTCAAAGATATCTCAAAGTCTGTATTTGTGATCATATTTCTGTTCCAAATACAAAATAACACATATGACATAACACATTTTTGATTATAATTGTTTGCATTTGGTCATTTTTGGTAATCTGGAGTGTGTAAGCACAGTGGCGGCTGCTGGTCAAAAATTTCTCATGAAGGAATATTACTTGTGTATTATTCCTGCACACAAAGCTATTTTCTGAACAGGTCGGGCTTACTCAAAGTATCAGGATCCGCAGATTTACAATTCCTCTCGTCCGAGGCGTCGGCACAGTGGGCACGACTGTCACATACCGCCGTCCCAGGGATGCACTTCCTCCTGTCGCCGCACAGGAAGTCAGCTAAAGTGCAAGAAGTAACAGGAGGAGAAAGAGTTACTACACATGATGAAACAGACAAAAAATTAAGAACCCTATTATCTGTTTATGGTAATGTTATCAGCAGGTTTGTCATGACGAGGCTGCAGCAGAGAAAATGTAATGGACTATGGGTAAAAGGTTTCATAGGTGTAAGCAACACGTACTTTACTTTGTGCTTTTGGAAAAGGTGGGGAGTAAGCAGCTGAGTAAGCTGACCCACCAGATGTGTGAGGTAAACTGTACACATTTTCTTATTTGATGATTTTGACAGTTTTTGGACACTCTGTCTCACCCCAACAGCACTGGACTCACCGGGGTTTTTACACTTGAATATACATCCATCTTCATCAAATCCATCAGGACAGTCTCTCTGCCCGTCGCACATCTGATTTTTGGAGATGCACAGTGATGAACCTGGACAGAGAAGTGAAGGGCTGACGCACGTTGAGCGGAAAGTGAGGGCAGGCGGCTCGGTGGAAGCAGCAGCATCAGTAATGAGGTCTGGGGACAAAAATGGGGAAAAAACAAGTATAAAATGGATGAAGCCATTCCCAGTTACCAGATAAAATAAAAAAGGTTACGATTAACAAAGTTCAAACTCACGAATCAGTATAAAAAAATATTTTGGCACTGATAATTGGAATCAAATTAAAAATTTCATGGTTCTACCATAAGTTTAAATGGTATTTTACAGATTTACAAAGAAATTCCAGCTCTGGAAAAACAAACTTTGAAATTCTAGGATTTTCGTTTGGCTGTGAAATTTCTTGCGCCGCTACAGAAAATGTGGAATGAGAAAAGTTTGAGGTACACACTCAAATCAGGTAAAACACACACTACCCAAGTACTACTGATGCTGAAACAAAATTTCAGGACTCACTGCATCCGTCCTCGTCGGTGCCGTCCTTACAGTCTCTCTCGCCGTCACACAGGAAGCTCTTGGGAACGCAGCGCTTGTTGTCGTCACAGCGGTGCTGGCAGCTCTTGGTAGATTTCCAGCAGTCGAGTTCGTCAGATTTGTCCTGACACTGAGACTGACCATCACACACCTGAGCCCGCGGGATGCACTTCCTCCCATGGGCGCACTGGAACTCAGCTGGCAGGAAATATGACATCTATTGATTGCTGTTTTTGAACCAGTTATTTGGTTAAACTGCACTTAACATACAATTCACATACAGTAATTACTTGAAGACACATTTCCTCACTAAACAGCTTTTGTAAAAAGATCTATTTTCACAAGCATGTGTGTTACGAATTAAATAAATTCAACTGAAATAGCCTTAAATTGATCTTCTTTATTGATGCATAGATTGATAGGCTAAAAACTTGAGCTAATATATGACCACCAACTGGTCAATTTCCACTCCTTTTCTTTTTCACAGAGGTGAATGCATATGCAGACAAAGGCATTAACAAGACATTCAAGAAATGGTAATAGGGCTGCTGG
>OMLB01024027.1:0-12491 GCA_900302555.1 Myripristis jacobus
GTATTTTTAGAAGACACAAATCTGAACTTTCCAACAACAATAAAAAAATGTGGCAAAAGTGACGATTTCTAAAATATTTTGACCCCATTCAATGTTTAATGCCACTAAATTCAAGATTAATTTGTCTCATATTTCATGACTTTTCCTAATTTAATGGGAATAAGTGGGTAAACATGAAATTGATGATGATGATGATGATGATGATGATGGAGAAGAAGATGATGATGATGATATGAAGATTGTGATGATGATGATGGTGATTATGGTGATGATATGTTTTCAATGTCCTGGACACATTTTGTACCCACTGATGTTTCTTTGGGGTCTATTTGACCCCAGACTTTTTTAGCTGTATAAAACATATAATCAATGATTATGTTTTATTTAAAAAACTATTTATTATTTTTATAACTATTATAACTATTTAGGTCAGCAAGACACATGAAGCACCTGACACATAAATTTGGGTAGCGTTTTTTTCATAATCATTAAATGGATGTTTAAATTACTGTGGTCAAATTGACCCCAATTGATAAAAAATGTTAACAAGGTAACAGGAGGGTTAAATAAAATGCTCCTGTGTACTGGGTCATGGATTTTAGAAGATTAACAAACTCTCCTATTCAAGTATCACTGTAATAATTATTATTATGATCTCTTACAAAATATGGTACACAGGAAACTCCTACCTGTCTAACCTACTACAAAACAGAGGCATTTATGGTGTTCTGAGAAACTCAAATGACATGTGTTATGAACAAGTTGCTCATGCTTGTGTTTTCCTGCAGGTGTGGGCGTGCCGCTCATGCTGACTTATGTCTATGGCGTGGTCCCCATGTCACTCTGTAGGAATGGCTGGTGTCGACCGCAGAGCGAGCCTCCCGATTCACACAAGATCCAACTAGAGGATTTAGCCAGCTGTGAGTATAGACTTAAATAATGTCATCATGTCATCTTAGGTTAGACAGTGTGGGACAGTCTTCTGCTAGAATCATTTTTTTTGGCACTGATATGATGGTCCAGTGTGATTGTTGCTCCTACGTGTGGCCTGATCTGATGAAGTTTCAACTTCTCTTGAAGATCTTCTATTCTCTCATGTAGTCAGTGACCACTGGACGGGTCAGAACAACGCAACGCTCAGCAACACAAGCGTCCAGGAAGTCCGAGTCAGTGTACAGGAAGGCGGCGTGCTCCCGAGTACAAGCACCACACCACCGGAGCTAGATACCTATCTGAGATTGGACAAAGTTGCAAAACACCACGGATACCCCCAGCAGGAGAGCCAATCAGACTGCGTGGTTGATGTGCCTGATAGCACACAAGCTTTTCCTTTGAGGTGAATGTTGCCTCTATCTTTTTCCTTTTTGTCTGATAGAATGTTGTCATTTCCTAAACTAATACTGATATACTATATATAAACTTATACAAGATACAGATTAGTTTTGAATGCATGGCTTTATGTTATGTTGCTGTGTATCTTTTGTCACCACAGGGATGGAACCAATATTGAGGTGCGTGTGGAAATTGAGACCCAACCCCGAGGAGCCCGCCACTCCAGCCTAAGTAGCTTCCTGTCCAACCGGAGCCTGTCAGTCGAATCCTTGGGACGCTCCCAGTTCCTGTCACAAGAACACCTGCGTGCCTCAGAACTTGACGAAAGAAGAGGAGAGGGAGGAGAGGAGCAGGAGGGAAGAGAGAAGCCAGGAGGAGAAGCAGGAGAGAGAGAAGGGACTTTTTACCCAGTCTTTGAAATACGCGGTGTATGAGGTCCTCCAAAACTCCAGGGTATGCCTTTGGTTGAAGATTTGTCAGGTTTTCTGGAGGTAAACAAATTCACGAGCTGACATGACACTGGCTTCCACCTGAAAATCACCGGCCAAGGCCACCTCCTGCTTCCACTACAGGCCCTCCCACCAGTTGCCTTCTAGTTCTGGCCTCTTAAGGAAGACGCGGGTTTAGAGAGAGCAGATGAAAAAAAACAAACAAAAAAATGAGAGCATATGTGCGCGAGTGTGACTGTGTGATTGTGTGCGTGCATGAGATGTTTAGTTAGTATGGTTATGCAACGACATAAGAACACTGAAGGGAGATAAATGGTAAAAGCAGACAGGAACTCACAGGATAGTATTGAATGAATTTCAAACAGAAATGACTGAGAGCATGTTAGCTGACTAGTTCAGTGGGAGTTAGCCTGTTTTTTTTTCTACTGTGTCCTTTATAAAAGAGACTACCTTACCTACCCTCTAATATGAGTATTTCATTAACCCCTCTCTTCCTCTGGCTTATACTTCTTCTAGTGACCTAACTCCCCCTCACTCCCATTAAAAAAAAGAAATCCCACAAGCATGATTTGTTCTATTGAGGAGGAAAATTGTAACATGCAACTGTCTTGTCACTGAAGAAAAAAGCTGTAACCATGCTGTGAAATGTTCAGGGGCTTCTGTGCAAACAGGGTCAGCGGTGTAGGTAGGAGAATCTGTCAAGGGTACCTGTAGTATTTTAAAGATGCAGTGTTCACACCTGAATAGGGCAAGCTTAAACATACAACGCATGCTGCACTGTTCAGTTATTCTCTCACAAAAGAAATTCCAAACATGGTGAAACAAGTGTATACAGCCCAGGTATCTGAAAATTGTTCATTTCGAGACTGTAGCTGATGACCACGGGACTGAAGGTGCTCTGTGACATTGTGTCTCTGATTGGTTGAAATGAAAGGAGGGCTCGAAATTAAACAGTATCAACCGATTTCTGATTCAAAGTCTTCCATTTAAAAGAGAACGGGGGCAATTTCTCAGTCAGTGTTTGAACTTTTTTGCCTTCAAGAGGTCCTTTGAAACTTGGTCGGGAGGCGTCTCGCTCTCTCTCTCTCTCTCTTGCTCTAGTTTGTTGAAATGCTTCCTCTAATGCAGTATTTTACTCGCATTAGTGGCAGCGGCAGTGGCAGCAGCACCACAGTGTTTTTTCTGAGGAGCCTCAACATTAACAATAGCTGCATGTTTTTGCTACTAGCTGTTTATCCAGAGTAACACACATATTCACGCGCAAGTTCACACATACACATTCTCTCTCTCTCTCTCACACACACACACACAAACACACACACACACACACACACACACACACACACACACATACATGACAGCCAGTGCAGTTGCAGTAGTGTGCTAAGAGCATTAAATATAAACTAGGGACCCTCTCAAATGATCACAGAGCACCGAAATGACAACAGCAGCATGCCACCTCAGGCTATACTGTAATAACCCCTTCTAGATGATTTATGACAAATACATGATTACACATGTACCATTTAGCTTCCTGAGAGTGAAATAACTTGTGAGATGGACTCGGATTTGACGTGATAATCTGTGCCGGGTTGTGGAGAGAAATTCAATAAAGATTTCACCATGAAGGAGAGAAATAAAATGTCATATTTTGTATGTGTCAGAAAATGAGATCTTTTTCCTCAGTAAAAGGTCAATTGACACCTGTATGCAAGGTTTCCTAAGGGTTTCACAAGGGTATGTGCACTGGACCAAACTCTGCCCCAGGTGTCACAGCATATTTGTGATTTGTGATTTTTTATTTTTTTTGCCACTTTGGCAACTTGACTCATTACAATACGTCTGTAAAAAGACTGAGGATGGGTCACTAAATGCAGTTGATTGGGAGATTGTGATAACTGCTTTCAACCAATAGAGGGCGCAAACATATAGCAGATACAGCACTTGAAAGCATTTGTCTACTTCCACAATGATGCCGTGTCTTAGATGAGTTAATTTGTTGCAAAGACACATCCAGTTTTGTAAACAGGAGTTGGTCGTGTACATGTAGGATACATACGTGTGATCGAACAAGACAAAACAGCGGCAGCAGCACATGGGAGATATTTATGCCTATGTTTTAACTCGCAAAATGTATCGATCTCTCTATCTGCTTTAAAATGGTAAATTACTAAATTATTTACTCTGATTTATTTATTATCGAATCAAAAAGTGATTTTAGATTTCTTATGTAAGAGAAAGACTTCTGTAAAGTGGAATACCAACAGGTTCATGGAGTTTGGTCACATCCAATCAAAATTTTGTAATCTGTCATTACATTTTTCTGGAGGTAAATCTGTAATATATTACCTCCGCATCATTTAGCTGTTAGGTTTATCCTGGTGTATTTTAAACTGCACCGGAGCTCAAACTACTTTCCAGCAAGAATGAGTATCAGTCTACTCTACACGCCATAACTTTTCTCAGTAAGTCTAGTAATCCCTATAATTAATAAGCACAGTATCCTATAAAATGTTAGACAGCAACTAAAAGTCAGTCATAACAAGCAGGTCATAAAGTGACACCACAGGAGGTTAAAAAATCCGTGAAATGGGATGGTATGTAAAGTCACTGTAAATTCTCTATTATAGAGTCCAAGTCCTTGAAGTAATCCTGCAGGAAATGTTCATCAGAGTTGATGCTCAAAACAAACTGGAGCACTCTCAAGGTAAGATCATCTTTATTGTCCACAGATGTGGAAATGTGCCTTCGGTTACGCAAGTTGATTAAAACACATCACAGTAAATGACAATACATACAATAATAAAAACACAACATGCGGAGTACAGACAACAATAACAGACGTGGCTCCAGTGTGAATGGTCTTTACGAGTTTAGCAGAGTTAATGCATTTGGTATAGTGCAACAACTCTGTTATTGTGTTACAGCAAATGCAGTAACTTTTAACGAGGCTTTGCTTTGCACACCGAGGATAGAAGGACACGCCCTTAACTTTGGAAAGGGCGCAGCGGTGGGTGCGTTCGCCCCTCAGGTTGATCGGAGCCAATTTGTGTGTGGAAGGCATCCGGATTCAGGGATACAGGGTGGGAACTTGTCCTATAGCGGCGCGTCCTCTGCCTCTGCCTTTGGTTTTTTTGCGCATCAGTCGTCGAGCGCCGCCAACTGCACCGTACCTACTTGTAGACCGCAGAGCGGAGAATCCACCTGCCGGAGAGCACATCGCACACCTCGGGATGGACGCGCTGAAATCCGCCGGGAGAGCGATCATCAAGAGCCCCGGAGTTCCGCGGCACAATTGGGGAACTTCGAAGCACGAAAGTGAGTGAGCGTGTTCTATTCTTTAGGAATTGTCACAGTGTTGCAAAGGCAGTGAGATCAGCCTGAGAGAGAGAGAGAGAGATAGGCGACAATAGGTGCCCCTGGCTGTTGATGCTCTAGTGTGTATGGTGGACTGTTACTGCATGGGGTATAACGTGGTTTGCAGGACAGATTTCTCTGACATGCTGCCAGATGCAGCCCAGCCTAACTGTAAAACTGAATTATTTGTGTTGTCCATCATCGATCATACCTTTCCTCTCACCACCGCCTGAATGTTCCGGGTTCTAACGCCAATTCTACCAAAGGAAAACTATCACACATTTCACTTAATACACTGATAAGACGGACACACTGTAAACTATACAGGTTGCAATATCCTCTAGGAATTTTATGGCGGTAACACTGCAGATTTGAGTACTATAGGGTCACTGCAGACTCAACACTGAGGTATACATACAGCAGTAATTTTTCTGGGGCTTTCACTTGGCTGTGAGTCTCCATTCTATATATTCAAGAGTTCATATCAAGAGGCATCAAGAGGTAGTATAAAAACTGAATGTGCCATGAAAAAAATGCCATAAATTTACTGTTATGAAATATAAAAGTATTTCTCAGTAGAGTAGCAATAGTTATATTTCTTAATTAAAGAGGCCATCAGATTTAAAGGACTTTACCAGTGACTTTGAATGTTTGGCCCATTTTAGTACAATTTACCCACAGTTTAAATTGCAACAAGCCATTTTGCAAATCACACGGGGGTGCTTAAGATTTCACATCATGTAATTAAAATCCCTTCATTTTCAAATTTGACTTTTGCTTTGAAACAGCCACCTTATAATGTTCTGCTTCTATGGTTAATTTGTCACCATTCACAAATGAAAGAACTGGCAATTGACTGGAGAGCAAACATTTCCAGGAGGCTGTTTTTCTGGCAGAGAAACTGTTTCACTCTGCCATCAAAACACAACAGTGCTGCTGCTTCAAGGAAAACTAATGTTGAGGACTTTATTATGTTGATGAAATACTGATGTGAAGAAAGTTTGAAGTCTCTGAAAGTTCATTTTCATATTGTAGTGGAATGAGTGGAAACCAATGGCTGGGTAAAAGGGAGGAAAATTGATTCTGGAGTTCTAAAATGCAACTGCTTGCTTCGGGAAAATATTAGCAGAAACTTGAATATATATTTTGCATTGATATTATGCTAAACATGCAAAATAACTGATGTGATCCCTAAAGAACAAAGTCCTATCGTTTTTACTGAAGGCTTAGCCATAGATAAATAAAATGCCTTGTGATGGGTGGGAAGAGAATTAATAAAACACTACCGCTGATAGTAATAATGATATTAATAACCAAACAAGATGCATAGCTTAGTATTGACTATAAGGTGAAACAGTATTTGCTATGAGTGCAAAATGTCATGCAGGGTAGCCACTGGACTACAGTGTACAGTGCAAACTACAGGAGGTTGTTCTTGCTGAGTGAGGGGGTCACAGCCATAATAACCCTTGTCACATCTTCAGTGACAGGCGGAGAGTGAGGGCTGCTTTGCTCCTGGCAGGCCGTGCTGTCTCTCTGATGTGTGAAGTGCTGTCTTCAAGACTCCCTCCCCGGGGTGACAGGGCCTATAAGCTCCTCACAGCCTTAAATGCAGACTGTGCAGACCGGCGATATCAACCAAAATGAATTGTTTTACTGAGTGGGCTTTATCAGTCACACTCATTGTAAGATTCTCTCACTTGCTGCTGTTCTGTTTTGTTTTTATCACCTGCTGTAACATTATGGTACACTATACTATTTATGGATCTGCTGCTCACTAAATCTCTGGGGTGTGAGGCAAAGGAGACTCCTGTTTCCTACATATATACCTTGCAACACAATAATGCTGCACTGCATTCATGTGGTTGTGTCTCATGCTGAATTCGTGGCTAGTCAATAAGCAGCCAGCCAGGCTGCTCGTCACTCAACAGACTGATAAATTTCACAGCCAGTGAAATGTGCTCAGGCTCTTTACTCTCTCTAGGAAATGCTCTACATGAATTATTGAATCTAAGTATGAGTGTGTGGGAATTAGACATGCTCTCATTGGATTAGGGTTATAACGAGCCCCCCTCTTGCCCTTGGAGACAATACTTGTATGAATATGAACACAAGATGTGAACAGTAAGTGACAAATTGCCTTGAATAGTTGGGGATGTTGGCTTTTGAGGGCTATTAGCCTGAGATTTCTGACCTCAACTTTGATGCTAAGTTTGATGGATGAGAATTGTTCTAGTTTTCATCATTACTGTCTATTCATCCACAATGGTGATTTTGTGATGACAAAAGGCTGACAAACTGTTTTATTTTCTGAAATACACTGTCTGAGTCACATGGCTGACAGGGGCTTCTGCATCATGCTTTTATTCTATTATTGTTAGCATCACAGAAAAGAAAAGGGAGTAAAAAAAAATGACACTATTCAAGTGGAATCCTGCTGGATTTTGGGTGCCTTATGACAGGAGCATTTTGTATCTGAGAGCCACCAGAGGAATCAGGCTGGAAAAAATGTGAACACAGCAGTCACAAACAGTACAGCGAGATAGAGTGACTGCTAATGTCCAGAAGCTACTTAGCAGGCAATTTGGATAGAGGACAGCATCTCTGTGCCAGCATGTGGCGATGCGTCAAAGCTGGCTGTCGAAATGCAAACAAGGCAACATTGCAGCTGCTTGCCAAACATTCACACAAATTAGGTATGATTAAAGTTAGGAGAAAAATGATGGGTTGTTTATTGCCTATCAGTTCACTGGGTGCAGGAAAATGCTTGCTGCAGGGATGAAATTGTACCTGAGTTCAACCCAAATACAGAGTTTGTTTGCCCCAAACTGAAAAGTTAGGAAAAGGTAGGTGAGGTAGCTGCTAAGATTAATTCACATCTGTCACATTTGGTATATAACCATAGTTCAGTACTTCATATAGTTAAAGGACCATACCAGTGATTTTCAATGTTCTGCCCATTTATTAACACGTTGCAACAAATCATTGTGCAAGTCATGCAGAGGTACTAAAGACTTCACAACAAATTATCAAAATCCTCCCATCTTTAAATAACATTTGGTTGAAACACCCACCCTAATGTGGATGACTCTATTACGGATGGAATACTGGTATGAAGAAAGTTGGAAAGTTTATTTGCATATCGTAGTGGAATGAATGGAAACCAATAGCTTCTTTCTAAAATATGTCTGCTTTCTTTGGGAAAAGATTAGCAGAATGTGAACATGAACATGATACGAGGCTACACATGCAAAATCACAGGTGTGGTCCTTTTAATTTGTGGACAAACATAGACTGCTCTTTTCCAAGTAGAACTTTGGAGAGACATGTATGGGCAGTGGCACTGTTGACAAATGAAAACACAAATGAAACAGACACTTAGCCAACTACATTTAATCCTTGCACCAGTCAGCAAAGTGCAGTGATGCTGTTGACAGTGATGACTTGAATATGGAAAGTACCCAACTGACCTTGCTTAATAGAGCTGGCTGAGCCATCCAAGCAGTTGACATATGAACATATTACTCAGATGGAATAATGATAATAGACTTAAAGCTGCACATCTTATTGAATTATTCAAAACGGTGCTTCAGCCATTGGCTCTGTAATCTTTTAGTCACACTTGCTCACCTTTGCAGTGCTTGACCTGAGTGATTGACTACCCAGAAATCAAAACATGTTCAATATGCAGGAGCTGCACATCTTTCTCAGCTGTCAGGAGAACAAGATGAATTGGAAACATATATCTGTGTTGCATCTCTCACCAGGCCTCTCAGGGTTACAGATATTTCCCAGATGAGTGCAGAGAGAAGGTCTATTTAGCTTCCTAACATGTGTCTGGTCCTATCTACCTAGATATGCCTTGGCCCCAAGTTACTCAAAACCAAAAATCTTCCTGTCTCTTTACATCTAGCTGTAAAAAGAGTTCAATATAAAGGACAATACCATTTCCATAAAATGTGTATAATTCATATTTCTGTCAACATTTTCCCAAAGCAAGCAGTCATATTTTAAAACTCCAATATAATTTTCCCTACATTTTATCCAGCTATTGGTTTCATTCCGCTATGATACGAAAATGAACTTTCAGAGACTTAAAAATTTTTTTTCACAGCAGTATTCCATCACCATAATAAAGTCATCCACATTCGTTTTCATAAAACAACAGCTTTCAGGAAACATTTGCAGAAAATGATTGCTTTACTCAGCCAATATAGCCACAAAAGCAGAACATTTTAAGGTGGCTGTTTCAACCAGACTCAAATTTGAAAATCGATTTAATGAGCTAAACATTCAAAATCACTGGTATGGTCCTTTAAGGAGAGATGTTTTTTCTCCTGTATTAATAGGCAAAATGTCATTTTGAATGTTGTAGGTATGGCTTTGAATTGTGCTTCTCTCTGCCATCTTATTAAGGAAATACCAGGAAAAGTGAGATTTATGGCTGTACAGCAGACACTGCAGTCTTCTGCTGCCTGGGCTCTCTATTAAGCCATGTTGAAAGTCACACCCTTCACTTATTCAAAAAACAAGCCTACAAGATATGTCTTTATGCAAGAGCAGAATTAGGATGTGACTCCCAATAAGCCTGTTGTTTCCATACATCTTACAGAGGACATACTGTATAAAGCCAGGCTTCAGTTCTTTAGCCAAGAGAGAAAAAAATGCATGAGCAGCACTTTCCCAATTGCCCCTCATGGTCGCCTGTCGTCATCTGTTGAGGTCATGGCTGCTGGCAGGACCAAAGAGGACACAGCATGTGCCTAGAGTGCAAGCCGTCCCTTTGGATCATGTCACATGGAAGCGGTGACAGTCTTTCTATGTTTCAAAGGTCATGGTCATATGCCCTTGGCACAAGGACATCCACCTAAGTCTCATTCAGACATCCACTGAACAGTGTATGGACAGTGCAGTCTGTCTGTGTAGATTCATCTCAGTCGTTCTGCTAGAAATCTATACGCTGGCTTTTTGGGTTGAGGATGTTTGACAGTGTATCCGTACGCCAGAACTGAAGAAGCTGTGTGGATTACCTGGGAATAGTCTTCAACCCAAAATTCCTGTTGTCTCTGGAAAGGATTCTGGATACATTTACAGTCTTCACCACAGCTCAAAGCTGTGTGACTTTGGGGCAAAAACTGAATCTGAACTAGTGATACTGTGTCCTTGAGTATTTTCTGTAATCTTGTAGTGCTGCAGTAATGTAATTTCCCTGCCTCCGTTCTGATGCGCACTTGTGTGATCATCATATCAAAGCAAAGCCATACAAATGATTCAACTTCATTACCTTTTGTACAGTGTTTGAACACACATCTCAAGCATGCCTTATTTTATATTCAAATGCTTTCGTGCCTTCAGGGAAATGCCAGAATATGTGTTGTGGCTACATAGCTCTGGTTTGCAACATGGCAAAAGGCTTGATCTGAAATTAGTGGACTCAGCAGCCATTAGATGCGTTTGGTTGGAAATTCTGGCAGTGACTATAGCCTGTGGCTCTATTAAACCTGACGGGCTTGACTGAATGGCATGAAGTAGGCAGTGGTGTCAGTTGGTAATGTCAATTATCCCTCAATGGCTCGTTAAGACACAGGAGCCGCGAGTCAGGGAGACGCTAGGGAGAGAGAAGAAGAGCAAAAGCAGTGAGGGGAATGGAGAGAAGATGCAGGATAATGATGAAGGGAATGTCATAGAGGAGGATCGAGGCGGGGATGAGGGTGTATTTTTAAATTGCAGGGTATTCCACGCTTTGAATGTGGTGAATAATAGTGTGACTTGAGCACCGGGGACTGAGATGTCATTTGGATTTACGTTAGAATGCAGAATTAAAGTGCCATCAGTGCAGCTGTATGTGGAACGTTGTGAATGTAGGAAGTGTTAGATCATTTAGCAGAGGCTGAATGTGAGCTAAAGCGATCCTTGCAAGGGAAATTGGTGTAACACAGCAACACCCGTGCAATGCCGTCGTCCACTCGCTGTGGAATATTGAATACCATAGAGAATCATGGAATGGAATGTCTGCCATATTGTTTGAAGAGTAAGTGGAAAAAACTGCAAATACTTTAGGGTATTGGGTGGTGCTAAAGCAGCATTGCTGTCAGCAGTCATGCTCCCAATTATAAAGAATAGGTTAACATCTTACAAAAAGCCTGCAGCTCTAGTCTCTCTCTCTCTCTCTCTCTCTCTCTCTCTAACACACACGCTTGTACACACATGTCCACACACACACACCCAGGCAAGCAAAATTCAGTTCAATCACCCTAAGTATTGATTGTCACACATGCTCACACACAGAGCTGGGAGTGAGAAAGGGGAAGAAAAATGGATAAATGTAGGAACTAGTTGAACAAAGACAATATTCAATAGCACAGATAATACTCAGTAAGGATAGGGGTGCACTGATATGCTTTTTAGGCCAGTGCCAATATCCGATAATCTTCCCAGCCATTACGGCTGATATTGATACCATGAACACATTTTGTAAGAATAGTAATTTAAACACTCATGAAAAACAATATAAGCTTTTCAGAACTAAAGGTAATTCTTTTTACATTTGCATTAAGTGACACACTTCCAGAAAAAAGTGCCAATTTTAATGTTGACATTAAAAATAATATTGGACTGGATACCAATATTGTTTTTGTTTGTTTTTTTTTAAGCTGACATTGGCTCATAGCGATATTAGTGTAGATACTCTGCCAAAAAAATGGTCCATTAAGAATGATTGATGTTGTTTCTGTGCCTTAAACTATGAGTTAATGTTAAATTATTGAGTAACAGTAGCTACTTACCATATTGTTAGTATTTATAACTGAATCTTGCACAATGTTACTACTCCATAATTATTGTAGTGTTGATTCACATAAGCTATAGTCTGACCTACATACAGACCTACATTATTTTTATAAGTGATAAATAAATTGTTTGTGGAAGCTTCATAAAATATTAAAGAATGGTAAACTGTTGCCACGGGCTGTACACTTTACTCATGATAAATGATTGGTTAAAAAATTGTGTTAAACAGTTGTACAGGTCATTGCTACCTCTAATATGAGGTCGCAACTAATAACAGTCTGTCAACTTTTGTAAAGGTTAGTACATTTACTGCTGTTCTGACCAGAGCACTATACAACTAACATGTTCACATAGGACGAAATTGCGGTCTCTCATAAAAGAAAACACACACTCACTTACCCACACTTTAAAACAGGATAAGCTAAAATATGATAAATATGATAAATAAGGATGCTGTAAAAAGGACAAGATAAAGAGCATATGCACTTATTGTACATCAGTCCATGGTCGTACAATTTAAAACTATTGTTGTGGTGGTGGGGGAGGGAGGGGTATTTGGGGGTG